>SNQJ01S0059528.1:42631-56441 GCA_010110895.2 Picea sitchensis | reverse complement strand
CATAATTTGCTAAAATCAACATATCATGAGTTGCAATTTTGAATCCAAAATAACCAGCCCTCTTGCTGATAAAGTGAATGATGAAGATAAGGTTTCTAGCAGGTTTTTGATAAACAGTACAAAGAAAAAAAGTGTTTCATGAAAAGTAATCCGATAGTCACATGGATTTTTGATAGCAGGGAGAGCCTGTCTATGAAACCAATAGGATTTTCGTATTCCACCATTAGACGCCTTTTTGAACTGAAATTGAATGAGCCTTCTTGTCAATTACAACGTAGAAGAAGAATACTTTGCCTAACATAAACACCACTGGATTTCTTATTCCAGAACTAAAACCTAAAATTGCTCTCATAATTACAACGTTAACAACAATTTATGAGATAAAATGCACCAAGACAAGCAAGAAGCTCTAAATCCCTGGTGGGGAATATCTTCTTTAATTGCCATAATGTCAGAAAAAGCAACGTTTTTTTATCCCTCTCTGTGCTTAATAGATCTGGGTTTAAGATGGATCTATGCTAGTATAACTAGCATAAGCATAGATCTAAGTCCAAATGCAAAACTCTAGATACTTAACATATCCTGATGAATCTGTGTGTGAGAAATGCAAAACTCTAGATACTTAACATATCCTGATGAATCTGTGTGTGAGAGAGAAAGGGGACCTTCTTTAGAGTTAGAAACACACGAACACCAAGAAAGCACCTGGCTTCTCTCAGTGCAGGGCCAATAGATTTATTTTTTCTTTGAATAAGACAGGAAAGAAGATTGTATACTTACAATCTGATTTAGGAACTCAGAACTGCATCCTTTAAAAAGTGGGACATGCTTGACTGTCCTCCTATACATTTTTTGATAAACCTGTAAACCACAGAATTTTTTTATTGCGTACAGATGTTATAGATACAAACAATGCATAAACGAAGGAAGTTGGAAACATTCATGGAGGGTTCAAAGTATGAGTTTGTCAAAAAAAATGTGATCCAGGATTATGCACCTTATATGATGAAACAGCTTCAGAAGAGGAATTGCAATGTTCCTTTTATATATTATGATCCGGTTCACAAACCAGAACTACTTCTCTAGTTCTCAAAGCGAATGTTCCTTCTAAATATTATGATCCGGTTCATAAAAAATAGAACTACTTGTCTAGTTTTCATAGTGATTTATGGAGTTAAGAAAATAAGAATAAATATTAGGAAGATGACAAAATTATGTGCAGAAACCAGTACTGTCAGCTGTACATGGATATTCAAGTCATGTAACTGCAAGTCAATACCTTTGCACGTATAGATGCAGGAATGTCTTGGAGAATGCTTGCTTCATTGTAGCTACTCTCGTATTGTAATCGTAAGTGACTCTTTATTTGTCCCCGTATGTCCTTCGCTAGCCTGTTTCTGTTCATGAATTTGATAATATCCGTCATTTTATCCCTGAAACATTCCGTCTTGGATCCTTTGACTATCAATGCTGTCATATTACCAACTAAATAGGCCCCAAGGACCATGTCAGAAGAAATAAATATCATAATAAATATCATCTCCCTGGTGTTTACTGCATGGATGTCACCATAACCTGTACAGATGTTTCAGGCAATAGTCAAAGAAAAAGTGTCAGTCTTCTAAGATATAAGGTATTTTAGTTTCAAATACAATATAGTCTCTCCTTTGAGCTTTACTATCGAACAGGTACTAAGTATTTTGCACATTCATAACCACCCAAGTTTAAAGGAATTTACTAAAACTGTACCTTGGTACACCACTTTTCTAAAGAAACATCATTTCAAGTAATTCTTTGTAATAAATATTGTTTCCATTACCTTGACATGTATGTACATAGATCACTGACTTGATAACTTATCACAAGAAAAAGAAAAAATGTATAACATGTTTTTTTATTTGATAAAATGCTTCACAGTTCCACTAATATACAGAAACTAGATCTGAAAGGCACAAAAACCTAGCTAGTCAAAATCAGCCTGCAGGGTTATGAAAACTTAATTGTCATAAAGTGTCACACTGTCCAAAGCATAAAGCAATAAACACAAGATGGACCAACTAGCCAAAGCAAACTGACATCTCATGATGCAATGGGAACCAAAGCCATCTCAGGAGGAGGGCCTTCTCCTGAGAAAGAGACCCCCATCCTTCAGCTGTGGGCTCAAGATCCATCACTATAGGCTCCCATCCATCGCTGCCCTGCTTGGGTTCTTCAAGCTGCCACTATTTTTGAGATGGCCAAACCAGGAGGGTCGAGGCCTTTTACTAGGGATCAGCTTTGCATTCTTTCTCAACTGTCTCTTACAGCTCGGCCTACCTTGTGTAAGTGCCAATGGCCACTGAAAGCTTGAGAATGAGAAGACTGGAAGGTGAATGCTCTTTAGGGGGTGTCACCCCTCATATTGCATGAGGTTTCACATTGTGATTTTCATCACACATGTCAAAGACTTGCAGGGTGACATCGATGGATTACTGGATAGATACACGGGCATTATTATGGACGCACATGCTTTCCTCAACACTTCCCTTGTGGCTTGTCTGACCTCGGTTGACCGTGGGTGTGTGGTGTCTAGAAGAGAGTAGCTGCTTGCACATCTATTGGTTCATGTCCCAAGAGCATATTATGGTCTCCAATGATTGGTTATTGATGTACCATAGTTGATATTGGAGCACTCTTTGTATTGTGTTATATCTTAGTGTTTTGGTGACACACTTGGTGTGTTGGTTTGTTACTAGGTGGGGGTGTTCTACATGTTCCCCTTTTGTTATGTTGTTGTAGTCACCACATGATACTTGTTGTTATATGAGCCTAGTAAATGAGCGCCCTAGCATTTTGGGCGTGTATGGATTGCATCTTTGCATAGTTGGCATCATATCTCTAGAGCTTTGTACACCCCTTTCCACATGGTTCCAGTCATTTCAGGGGTTTTATTTGATATGGATGAATTTGGTTTGATCTTCATATAGTGTAAACGACCTAGCTTGATGGGAATCTGTTGATACTTGGATCAATTTATTATGATGTTGACTATCACTCCTAGTGGAGTGCTCCTCTTGTGTACACATTTAAATAGGTGATCTTAGCCTTTTTAATGGTTAGTTTGACCTATTTTGACTAGGTTGAGGCTTATTGCATGAGCGCCCTTGTTTCTGTAGGTTGTTGCACACTTGGAATGGTTTATGATTATGTGGAGGATAGCCTTGGGTGGAGCGCTCACCCTCATTGGCACATATGTTGAGGCACTTCACATTTGATATTATTACTTTGCTTAAGTGATGGGGACATCCCCTTCCTCCATGGATTTAGTTATCCTTTTTCACATGGATTGATAATATTGTTGGTTGACTCCTCACTCTTGGGATATAATTATTGGGTCATCTTTTGAAGAGTGGTTACACCTTGGAGACCATTTAAGCAAAAGCTAAGACATATAAATCCCAAATTGGCTCCCCTCCTTTAGAAAGAGCTTCAGAAGATGTTGGCTACTAAAATCATTGCACTCACAAGACATTTGTCTTGGGTGGTGAGCCTGGTGATAGTGAGGAAGAAAAATGGTAAAATCAAGTTGTGTGTTGATTTTAGGAACCTAAATTAGTTATCTCTCAAGGCCCCCCTTCTAAATATGGAGAATTTGTTGCAGAAAGTCAGAGGATTGGGTATGTTGTCAATGTTGGATGGCTTTTTAGGATATAATCAAGTATTAGTGAAGAAAGGGGATCAACATAAGACAACATTCACTACACCATGGGGAACCTCTAAATATTTGAGAATGGCATTCGGGTTAATGAATGTTGAATCAACATTTCAGAGGGCAATGGACTTTTCTTTCAAAGATATAATTGGAAAGATCATTGAGATATATCAAGATGATTTGATAGTGTTTTCCAAGGAAAGAAGTGATCATATTAAACATCTTAGAAAGGTATTTGAAAGGTGTAGAAAGTATGGGATATTGTTGAACCCAAAGAAACCGGTCTTTGGAGTTGATGAAGGAAAACTCCTTGGTCATACAGTGTCCAAGAAAGGATTTAAGGTTGACCCATCAAGGATAGTAGAAATTCAATAGATCCCACTGCTTGGATGCAAGAAATAAGTACAATCTTTCTTTGGAAAGATTGACTTCATCAAGATGTTTATACCCAACTTTGCAAAGATTAAAAATCCCATATCTAATTTGTTGAAGAAGGATCAAGTTTTTAAATAGAATGATGAGAGTAAGAAAGTATTCAAGAAAATAAAGGAGGCAATTGTAACAACACCAATATTGGTGAGCCCTAAGTATTCAAAGGATTTTCAGATATTCTCATTTTCATTTGAGGATACTATAGTAGGTGTGTTGTTGCAGAAGAATGATCAGAACATGGAGCAACCTATAGCCTTTATGAGCAAGGCACTCAAAGATTCAAAGTTGAAGTATACCAATATGGAGAAGCAAGCATATGCTCTTGTACAATCCTTGAAGAATTTCAAAAGTTATGTGGGGTATTCCAAGATAATAGCATACATCCCCCAGCCAGTTGTTAAAGATATTCTTACCTAGAAAGATTTTTTAGTGTGAGAAGAAAATGGGTGTCCAGAATTCAAGAGCATGAAATGAATATTAGGCCAACTAAATTAGTTAAGGGATATGGATTGGCCAAGATCCTTACAGAAGGAAATGAAAAGGATTTAAGCATGGATGAAGAAGAAGTCTCGAAGAAGGTGTCTACAATGTTAGAAGAATTAGAGAAACATGAGTGGTACTCAGACATTATTTACTATTTAAAGAACTTGACATGTTAGGATCATCTGGTTGATCATAAGAGAAGTTTTTTGAGGTTGAAGGCATCAAAGTATTGTATGGTTCAGGGAGGTTTGGATTGGACAAAGACAAAAGGTTTGGTCCTAATATGTGTAGATGATGTTGAACCTCAGAGACTGATGACAAAGTTGCATGTGGGTTTGTGCGGAAGGAATTATGCAGCTAGAACTATGACTCATCATATCTTGAGGGTTGGATATTATTGGTCGATAGTGTCCGTTGACGTCGATAGTTGTGTGAGAGCATGTCATCATTGTCAATTATTTGCAGGTAGGAAACATTTGTTAGCTTTAATTTTGTAGCCAATAGTAGTAGAGGCACATTTCAACAGTGGGGTTTGGATTTCATCGATGAGTTCAAGGATGATGTCGTAATGGTTTCTGATGGATTCTTACTACCACAGACTATTTTACCAGGTGGGTTGAGGCAATACCAACAAAGAGGGAAATTGAAAAAGTGGTAATGGAGTTTCTAGAGGATAAGATAATCGCCAAGTTCTGTGTCCCGGCAAAGATTACAACCGACAATACCAAAGCATTCAATTCAACAAATTTATCAACCTTTTATTTCAACTATGGTATATTGTCCTGTTCCATTCATCCAACTATTACTCATAGGGAAATTGTTTAGCTAAGACAAGCAATAAGATTGTAATGGTTATCATCAAGAAGAATGTGGGTGACAACAAAAGGAATTGGGATAGTAAAATTAAGTATGTTTTATGGGCAAATTGGATTACGAAAAAACAAGCTACAAAAAAGAGCCCATTTGAGTTGGTATACAAGATGGACGTCACATTGCCTATTCATTTCAAGATCCCAATGTATCAATTGCTACAACATTTCACATCAAATCAGGGAACAATTCAAGCGAGGGTGAACTAGTTGGTGTAGCTTGATGAAAACAAACAGAAGGCGTTTGATCACGTTGTTACGAGTTAGGATAAAATCAAAGGTACATTAGATAGGAGGGCTCATTCAAGGATTTTGTAGAAATGAGATCTTGTTCTCATGTGGGATAAGAGGAAAGAGAGACTAGGTGTAACACCCCTGTTTCCCCCAGCTTGTAATTAATCATAAAATAGGATTTACCATGCTAAGGCATGTGGACAGTGTAAATGTATTATTGTTTGAGTTGCCAATAACTGACCGTGGGGGTGAAGCCTTGAAAGTACTGGCCATGATATCACTAGAGGAAAGAATGTGAAAACTATAAGGGAGGGTCATTATATCAAATAACCCCAATTTTTTTTGATGAGGATAATAAACCTCCTTCGGATCCCAAGGAGAGAAATCAGTTAATGAAGAAAGGACCAGTGGTTGAATATCAACCACTCCCATGAATGGAAGCATGGACAAAACTGCAGAATGTCAACCTGAAGTACCACTGGCTATGACAGGCCAAGCTAACCGGAGTTATCTTCTGACAGAAGGAACAGGATGGGTCGAGAACCATCCTGGAAGAAAGATATACAAATGGATAAGGAGAATGCACAGAGCTCTCGAGGGGATAATGAAGAGAAGGTCGCGAGCTTGATGCTGGGTGAGCATATGATAAACCTCGTCGAGGCCATAACAAAGAAGGAAATCTCTAAAAGTTTGCAGAGAACAGAACCCGAGCAGAAGCTCAGACAGAGAAAGAGTCCTTGAGAACTGCAAGAGTTCCCTAGTGATATCATGGCTTGGCACAGGGTGGCCAGAGTGCTAAGAATGAATGCCTCTGAGCCTATGGTCGGGTGGAAGGACGAACACCCATAGTCAGTTAGTTGGCTACCACCTGTAATAGATAAGTAAATCGCATATCTTGTGTATTTAAGTGGTACTATGAATTAAAGTTGGATATCCTATGAATGTTGCAGGGATAGATATGTTTTCTTAATGATTTATATTGTACCCCTTTTTGGTGTCTGCTTGATTGTATAACTAGGCAATTAGGAAATTATATGGATGGGATATGTTTTATACTCATAAATGCTTGCGTCCTGTGGGGGTTAAGCTAGAGCCACGAACTGTGAGTTCGTCGACCTTGGGCATAGTTTCGGGTACGCATGTCGACCCTCCTAATTGTTCTGAGTCCCTCGGAGGATGGATTCTGTTAAAGCTCAGGAGAGATAGTGAATGTATGCACAGGCTCTCTGCGAGGCAAACAGAGACCAAGAACCACTTAAGTTCTAGAGTTGAGGAATGAATGTAAGGGGTGCGCGGAAGGATTCTTCCAAGTGTATCGAAAGGGAAGGCTCATTTGTTCGGATGATGAACGAACGAGAAACTATTCGGAAAGAGCCAAGGTTCGTTGTGACCGTTGGATACGGAAAGGAGTGCGGGAGTTAACCCCTTGAGTCCTACGGACTTCACAAGTTCGGCAAACTATGAGTTTGTCGTAAGGAAAGTAAAAATCCCTCACGAAGTTAATTTGGACCGTGGATCTCTGGATCCGTCGAGATCCTTCTCGACCGTCCAATCTATGATATTCGGAGTCCATGCTTCGGGAGATTCGCGTGTTGGAGTGACCAAAACCCCGAAGGTGAAGTTACAGAGCACTTAGGAGACACTCACAAAGTTACCGGGCACTCTGCAGCTCAGTAAGGAGTGTTTGAGCGAAAGTTGCCAGCATGGCACAGACATCCCTTTGAGGAATAGAAGGGACAGGGACCTTCGAGGTCCGAGCAGTTGAAGCTCGGAAGAGATAGTGCTAAGAGGGCACAAGAGTAGGACTTATTCCAAGTCCCGAAGCTCAGAAGAGATAAGCACTTTTTAGAAGTGCAAACTAGGTCCAAAAGACGAACTCGTAGGAGGAACAAAGGCCGAGGCCTTTGAATACTTAGAAAATCCTCTAAGCTAGAGGAAGTCGAAAGCTTAGGAGGAGGAGCGACAGTAACCGTCAGATCAGTTGTGGAGAGGAGCCTGGACTATTAGATCAACGTCCAGTGAACAAAGGAAGCATAGAGGAGAGGAACGGATCCCATCTGTTGGATATGAGTGCGAAGGACCAGTAACCATTGGATCCGGAAGTAAATGCACGAGACTTAACCCTTGTGTGCGTAGGAGAGTGGACTTGTCAAAGTCCCGAAGTCCCGAAGTAAATTGGGACCGAGGACAGGTGGCGTAAGATCCACAACTTCGGAGGATGGTGGACAAGGAGGAGGACAAATAGCCGGAGTAAATCCTGGCCATTGATCGCCAAGGGACACGCGTCAGCAGATCAGTAACTCTGGAGAAATCACTTCGAGAGTTTCAAATTTAGAGTTGAAACTCCCGAAGGCCGAAGCACCGAAGGGACGAAGATCGTCCGAAGTAGATCTGAACCGTTAGATCTAGAGAACAGGTGGCGTGAATTTGTAGATTCCGGGTGAAGACCTGAAGTAAACGTCAACCGTCATATCGTCTGAAGTAGATCTGAACCGTCAGCTCTAGAGGACAGGTGGCATGAATCTGTGGATTCCGGGTGAAGATCCAAAGTAAACCTCAAGCGTCGGATTGCCAAAGTGAATCTGAGCAGTCRGATCAKCAGCTTCGGGAAATCCATTCGAGAGTTTCTCAGTTGAGATTTGAGATTCGCGAAGTCCGAAGTCCCGGAAATCCGAAGCGAATCCCAATCGTYCGATTAGCCAAAGCAGAAATGAGTCGTCAGATCACCCGAAGTAAATCTCAAGCRTTGGATCGCCAAGGAGAATCTGAGTCATTAGGCACTATCTATTCAGGAGAAGGAAAGGATTGAGAGTTGAGAATTCTGAAGTCTGAACTTCCGGAAATCCGAAGTAAATCTCAACCGTCCGATCAGCCGAAGTGAAGCTAAGTCGTCAAAGCGTTCGAAGTGAATATCAAGCGTCGGATCACCCGAAGTGGATCTGAGCCGTCAGATCCAAGGGAGACGTGGCGAAAATCTGAGGACTCCGGATAAAGATCCGAAGTAATTCATAGCCGTCAGATCCAAGGGAGACGTGGCGAAAATCTGAGAACTCCAGATAAATATCCGAAGTAATTCGTAGTCGTCTGATCTAAGGGAGATGTGGAGCAAATCTGTGGACTCTGGGTAAAGACCCAAAGTAATCCTCGATCGTCAGATCAAGAGGACACGCGTCAGTGGATTATAGCCTCTGAATAAAATCCATTGGGAAAAAGGGTGAAGTTTGATATTTGAGATCTCAGAAGTCTGAAACCCAAAGGAGATCTCAATCGTCGATCAAGAAGAGGGCCACAAGACCGTTGATCCAGTTGAAAGGTCAACCACCCGAAGTAAAGGCAGGGTCGTTGATTAGGAGGACAGGTGTGCGCAGATCGTCAACTCGGAAGATTGAAGTACGGAAGAGAGAAGGGTTTTGAGAGTTGAAACTTGAAACTCCTGAAACCCGAAATCACGAAGGAGATCTCGTCCGTTGATTTTGCAAGAGGTCAGATCTGATCCGTAGGTCTGAGAGGGGCAAATCTGAACTGTCGATTTTCGAAGTACCGTCAAGATCGGGAGATCGACGATCCCGTAGCATTGCGAGGATAGGAGTTGCACGAACGTTAAAAAGTTGAGGGCAGGTTGCAATTCAAACCGTGGATTTGAAAAGAGGACACGTGGAGGCTCGAGGAGAATTGCGGGCAGAAAAGCAATTTGATTCAAACTGCCTTTGGCCGCATCCGCAATCACGTGGTCCTGTAAGGTCATCACCCAAGGTCACATCAAGAGGGGGCTTATCCAGAAAAGGAGATAATGCCCAGTACTCTGAGATTTCGCAGGGGAGTGAAAGGAAGGTCGCGGGTGCCCTTAAACCTGCACCAAGAAGCCGAAAGGTTCTATGTTTAATTACAGAACGAGACCATCAAGGTCTCAGAGAGTTGTTTGGCTTCAAAATCGGAGATCCTTGACCAGGAGGTCGTACTAGTTCCCCAACTTTCCAAATTAGAAACCATGAATGCAGATTTTGTCCTTTAAGAAAAGCGAAAAAAAAAATTATGCCCCGTCATGGGTCTGTTACACTAGGGAAACACAACTTCGAAAACTTATGGTTGGATCCCTTTCGAATTGAATATGTCGTAGGCACAAATTATTTCTACCTCGACCACTTGAACGAAGAAAAATTTCAACTTCCTATTAAGGGAAAAAAACTGGAGAATTACTTTTTAGATAGAAATTAGTGCCATAAGTAGATTAGTAGAGTAGGAAATGAATAATCTCATCTGAACAATCAACTAGAGTAGTTGTTTCAATTCATGTTCCCTTTGACATTTTGTCTCATGTTTTGTTTTAGAGCCAATTTTGACATCACGCATTAGATTTCATGAACATTGTTTTGATTTCACATGTGGATTGAAGATTTTTTGAGGTCCTAACAGGGTGCTAAATAGGTCTGTCTTTGACCTCAAGTTGGCTCTAAGTTTCAGCTTTCAAACAAGTCTTTGCTGCTGTTTTATAACAGCAAACTGTTCAGGAACTTTACCATTGTTTTGTTATGGTTACATAAGCTTTTAAGGTGCTCTAGCGTGTAGTTTTAGTAGCCAATAGGTTAGTACATGCATGCCTTAAATATGTAACACACCTCAAGATCTTTACAACTGAAATAATGTTGTTCTAAACTCTAGCATACATGAAAATGGACACAAAGGTNCATCTTGTCTATGAAATATACATGTTTTCCCCTTGGCAGGGCCTTGGTGAGAATATCTGCAATCTGCTCGTCAGTCGGTATATACTGTAACTGTATTGCCCCTCTCTGAACCCAATCTCTGATGAAGTGGTATCTGATCTCTATATGCTTCGACCGGTCATGGAAAACTGGATTCTCAGAGAGTTTGATACAACTCTGATTATCGCAATGAATGACGGTCAGAGATAACTCCTGACCAAATAATCCTACAAGCATCTTACGAAGCCAAATGGCCTCGCAACTGGCCTGATTGGCTGCCATATACTTTGCCTCGGCGAAACTCAAAGCAATTGACTTTTGTTTTCAGTTGTACCAGGAAACAAGTCCTGACCCCAACCCAAAACAACACCCTAAGGTGCTCTTCCTGTCAGTAGCACATCCTACCTAGTTTGAGTCTGTGTAGCCAACCAAACTGACTCCATCACCTCTGATATAGTCCAGGCCATAATCAACTGACCCTGCAATGTACCTCAACACATGTTTTTCCCCAATCCAGTGAACACTCCTCGGCTCTACCATATGTTGGCTGAGAGTGTTCACGGATAAACAAATATCTGGTCGAGTGTTGACCAGATACATCAGTGAACCGATCAACTGTCTATAAATTGTAGCATCCACCAACTGGGAATCTAAAGCGCTAAGTTTCTTCCAGTTGGTGACCATGAAAGTAAGCATAGGCATGCAGCCCTCCATCTGAAACCTGCTCAGAATATCTGCAGCATACTTCCCCTATCCAAGGAAGATGTGACCCTCCTCCTGCCATACCTCCATACCCAGAAAATAGTGCATCAAACCGATGTCACTCATCTCAAAATTTGAAGCAAGTCCCAGCCTGCGCTCAGCTATGAGATCCTCTGCACCTGTGATGAACAAGTCATCCACATACAAAATGAGAATGAGCGTGTCCTCACCTCTAATGATGTAATAGAGGATAGGATCAACATCACTCTTCTCAAAACCCATCTGAAGCAAGTATGTATCAATGCGCGAATACCAAGCTCTGGGAGCTTGCTTCGGACCATATAGTGCCTTTCTCAAAAGGCACACGTGAGAATCCCTCTCACTCACCTCGAACCCCTGTGGCTGCTCAATGTACACCTCCTCCTCTATAAATCCATTGAGAAATGCAGTCTTTACATCCATCTGATGTATCCTCGAACCCATCTCCGCCGCTATGGCAATAATACTCCTGATCGAGGTGCATCTCACAACTAGTGCGAATGTCTCATCATAATCGACTCCCTCTACCTGAGAGAATCCTCACGCCACAAAACGGGCCTTGCGTTTCTCTATGCTGCCATCTGCAGCATACTTGGTTTTGTACAACCACTCGGAAGTCATAATTGACCTCATAATTGACTTCCCCACTGGCCTCGAAACCACCTCCCAAACATCATTGCGCATAATGGAGTCATACTCCTCCAGCATGGCCTCTCGCCAAACCTGCAGGTCAACTTCCTGCGCAAATGTCTGTGGCTCTGTATTTGAGATACTCGTCACCATAGACAAATAGGACCCAAGTCTCACTGGTGATTTTCTCTCTCTGAATTGTCTCTTGGGCTCTCCTACATTCTCCTTGGATTCATTTAGGGTCTCCTGAAACCAGCTTGGTTTCCTCTTCCCTGAAGTAGTCAAAGGAGAAGTAAGATCTCCCTGCCTAGGAGTATCTACCTCAAGCCTAGTCTCAACACTCTGAGATCCTGAAGCCTCTACACCCTCTGCCTGAACTCCCTGTGACTGTGAACCTGAAGTTGTGCAAGGCGACCATGTCACCCTTGAAACTGGTGTATCAGAAACCTGAGACTATGCTCCCTCTGAGACATCAATCTGTGCCTCTGCATCATCCTCAACACTGACTCTCGACTCAAAAGATCTCTGAAAATCCCTACCCTCCTCAAATCTAACATCTCTGCTCACCACCACCCTCCACAGTGATGGAATGTAAATCCGGTAGGCTTTGGAGACCTCTGAGTATACAACTAGAATCCCCTACTGAGTTGTGGGGTGTAGCTTTGTCCTCCTCTCTGAGGGGACATGAGAATAATTCAAGCAACCAAAAATCCCGATATCCTTAGCATCGGGCCTCCAACCAGTGAAGGCCTCCTCAGGAGTCATCTTCCCCAAAATCCTGTGGGGGCTCCTGTTCTGCAGGTAAACTGCAGCAGCACTCGCCTCTGCCCATAGGTATAGAGGCAAACTCTGATCATGCAACATAGATCTCGCTGCACCTGTAATCGCCTTGTTCTTCCTCTTGACAACCCTGTTCTACCGAGGGTTGTAAGTAACGGTCATATGTCTTCTGATCCCTGCACGAGCACAGAAGTCTACAAACTCACTGGAGGAATACTCACCTCTATTATCTGATCGCAAGACCTTGATCCTCTTTCCTGTCTGGTTCTCCACAAGAGCTTTGAACTCTTGGAACCTCTTGAAGACCTGACTCTTGGTCTTCAGGAAATAGATCCAGGTCTTCCTGGAGTGGTCATCAATGAATGTGAGATAGTACTCACAATCACTCAAGGACGCCCGAGACATAGGCCCACACACATCTGTGTGTACTAAATCCAGTACCCCACCTGACCTACTGTCACAGTTGGGAAAAGACGCCTTGGTAAACTTACCAAGCACACACCCTCTGCAAACATCCTAATGCTCTAAACTGAATTGTGGCACTCTTGTCACAACCTCTCTCAGTCCTCCAAAATCCCCATGATGAAGGTGAGCCATCCTCCGATGCCATAACTCACATAACTGACTGATGTTGTCACTACTCGTTGACAAAGCATGAAGTGGCTGAAAAAGAAATCTGAACAGTTTCTCATCCCTCACTCCAATCACCTACCTTGAGGTGAGACAGGACCCCTTAGGGTGTATGAGGACGTCTGCCCCTCTGAAGGACACCTCAAGACCCCTATCCTGGAGGGTGGAAACAAAGATTGGATTCTTCTTCAACCCAGGGACGTAGAGAACATCCCTGAACGAAATAGGTGGCAAGCCATCTCTCTGAAAGGTAACTATGCCATGCCAAGCAACTCTGACTAAGGTGTCATCACCAAGAAAAATATGCATCCTGACCTTTATATCTCTGAGATCAGTAAAATGCTCCCTCACACCAATCATGTGGCTCGAAGCCCCGCTGTCTATGTACCGGATACTGGGTGTCGTCTCAACTAAAGTGCAGCAAATGAGAAAGGCACACTCCCTCTCAAACTGTGTCTGAAACTCTGTCTCCTCTGATGCAGTTGTCAAACCACCCTGCTTCCTCTTCCTGTTAGGACACTGTCCAACATAGTGCCCCATCCTCTTACAAGCAAAGCACTTCACTTTGATCATATCTCTTTTCTACCCACTATTGCTCTCTCCCTGTGGCTTGGCCC
>SNQJ01S0059528.1:13591-42621 GCA_010110895.2 Picea sitchensis | reverse complement strand
AAATTACAAGGTACATAGTACCAAAATATTTCCCACTTGTGGTTAGAGACTCAAAACCACAATGGGACACTTCCCAAGGTACACAAATCTCAACATGGATTACATCTTCGCATAGTTGGCATCATATCTCTAGAGCTTTGTACACCCCTTTCCACATGGTTCTAGTCATTTCAAGGGTTTTATTTCATATGGAAGAGTTTGGTTTGAGCTTCATAGTGTGAACACCCTAGCTTGATGGGAATATCTTGACACTTGGAGCACTTTATTATGATGTTGAATATCACTCCTAGTGGAGTGCTCCTCTTGTGCACACATTTTTTGGTGACCCTCTCCCTTTGAATGGCTAATTTGAACTTTGACCTATTTTGACTAGGTTGGAGGCTTATTGCATGAGCGCCTTTGCTTATGTAGGTTTCTTTCACATTTGGAGTGGTTTGTGATTATATGGAGGATAGCCTTAGGTGGAGCGCTCAGCCTCATTGGCACATATGTTGAGGAACTTCACATTTGATATTATTATTTTTCTTGAGTGATAGGATCATCCCCT
The DNA here is from genome assembly GCA_010110895.2 of Picea sitchensis. Classification (NCBI taxonomy): domain Eukaryota; kingdom Viridiplantae; phylum Streptophyta; class Pinopsida; order Pinales; family Pinaceae; genus Picea; species Picea sitchensis. Next base: position 42,074 of record SNQJ01S0059528.1, on the reverse strand, counting down.
TCCTCCATGGTGTCAGTTATCCTTTCGCACATGGATTGATGACATTGTTAGTTGGTTGACTCCTCACTCTTGGGATATAACAGTTGACACATCTTTTGAGGAGTTGTTACACCTTGGAGACCACATTGATGACCTTTTCATGCTTTAATGGAGGGACATGCCACTTAGAGGAGCCACACATGCCACTTGGAGGTGGTTGTTGCACAATTTTTGAGGGCTTGTTAATGGGACAACTCCCTTGGAGGAGATTGAGGAAGGACGTTGGAGCACTTGACAAGGTCTTTCACCCATCTTGAGGATGAGTCCTACCTCTTGGAGCTCTTCTTGTTGGAGATTTGTACATGTGGCATGGTCGCCAATAATTTATGTATTGTTTGACTTGTCCACTTTAGTTAGTTGGTGGATATTAGTTGTTTACGCATTCCTAGGATAGATCTGGGGATTTAGCATGGATATTATTATTTTATTATTTAGGAGGTTTGGGCCTAAAACTCTATATAATAAACTCCTCCCACTTGTAATGGTTGTTGAAAGTGCTCATAAGTTTAGGGACCTATTGTTAGAGTTTTACTAAATGCTTTTGGTAATACATGGGTGCATTCTTGTTCATGTGAGGCGATTTTATTTGGAGCTTTATTGTTGTTGTGTTGGTGCTGATTTTATACATGTCAAGGCCTATTTCATGAGGCCACAATGGAGGGTGTATCTACCACAATGGAAGCAAATTAGGTTTGAACTTTCCTCCCTCTAATTGCTTTGTTGTTTTTTTAATGGAAGTAATGTTATTGCATCTATCATCTTAGGAGTTGTTGCATAGTTTGATTCCTTCATAAAACTCACCCTTGATCTAGGCTTGAAGGTGTATCTCCTTTAGAACCCTTCCATTATAATTTTCTAGACAACGAAAACTTATATGGGAAGTTGCAAACCACTGTTAGACAATTAATCAAAGGAAAAGAGCGGGAATAGGAGATCACTGCCCCCCTTCCAAAAAGAAACTCCCACGGGGTTGGAAATAAGAAAAGAATAACCTGACTAGTAAGGAATTTAGACTAAACACAAGTATTGCAAGCTCCGAAGTAAAAGATGTCATGTTAGACCTAGGATCCAATGTGAACATACTACCCAATAAATCCTTTGAAATGAAGGATAGTCCCAAACTAGTCTTCTCCCCTATCTAGTGGTGACTTACTAATCGGTACAGAATCCATCCCATCAGCAGACTAGAAAACGTTGAAGTTAACCTTGCAGGAGTCAAGACAATGACCAATTTCAAAGTAATCAAAATCAATGTTGTATATCTCGTCTCAGGGAAAGTATCGACGAGGGTCTGGAATGTAACTTCTCGGTGACATCGGCAGAAAATATTGAAATATCTCGGAAAATGCCGCAAGACAGGGGTCTAACTCGAAATATCTCGGAATATTTCGAATATATCAGACATGTTTCTAACTCGGAATTTATCAGAATATCGACAATATATCAGAGAGATATACAACACTGATCAAAAGCATGGATGAGAAGGGTCCATTTCATGCCTTACTAGGTGTTGCAATTGTACATCCACTATTAGCTTTTGGGGTTACTCCAAAAGTGTTTTCACCTAACTATGAGAGCACTAGGTCTCCTAGTCCCTTGGTGATGCTAGATGGACATATGAATGGCTCATTTTGAGTGAATGCTTGACCTTGGGTAGAGATTTGGCATAGTGCACTTACCTAGAAGGTTGTTATCCTATGTGGCATGATGACTAACCCATTGGGTGCACACAATGGGGGAGTTGGTTGCTTGATTAGAAAAGGTACCTGCCTATGAGGATGAGCACAAGGCACTTGGAGGAGGGGCATCATGCTTGTAAGGTGCACCACCTTAGGGTTGGGTAAAACCCTAGTGTGGAACCTATCATCCTTACATGGAAGAGCACTCCATGTGGGGTTTCCTTTTTGTCTTAGGTAAACGGTTACTTGTGTGCACCTAGTCCATGTTTTATGTTGGCCTCCCTCACTTATTTTATATAAAGAGAGGAAAGATCCTTTGTTATTACTCATTATTCTATCTTTGTAATTGTCTTGCAGAAGTCTTGTAGGGAGAAAGACCTAGAATTTATGATGTAAATCCCAGAGGAGACATGAAGATGAATGCTAGCACTAGGGATGAGCTTGGATCTTAACACTTGCGTGATACAAGAGAAGAATACCTAGGGTTTGTCTAATGTAAACCATTGAGCAAGAACATGGAGCACTGAGGAGTAAAGGAGCTTGGTGTGATGCTTAGCTTGAAGAAGACCTGGAACTTAGCGTTGGAGATGAATGGAATGAACCCCCTATTTCACATAAATTTGATGATGTCGATGATGTATTTTGAAGGTGCATTCTTTATAGTTCTACACTCTTCTATTAGCATTTGCTTATATGTTGTTATGAATGGTCACATCTCCGATATAGTATAATGCATAGAATAAAGGTGGAGCTAAAGGTTGATAGATATGTTGAATGTTTTATCTGTTGAATATGATTCTAGTTATGGTTGTGCATGTCATCTTTTAACCTTCTTGGACAATCTTGAGTCTTGGCAAAGCACCTCAGGAGAGAGCTTCCCTATTCTCAAGGATTAAGATGTCAATGCTAGACTACAACCCCTTTACTGGACACCCTCATGGACCCTGGTCTACTCGTTCGAGCCAACAAGCCTTCCAAATGCTTTTGGCAAAAAAGGTTTCCCACCCTCACCCCCCATTGAATAGTGGGTTGGGAACTGTTAGGTTGGTCCCTAGCCACAACGGGGCTAGCAAGCTTCTTTTTGGTCAAACCTAGGGATGGCTACAGAAATGAGTTATTCGTTTACGGATTTTGGCAAGATTCGCCCCACAAAATACCCTAGAAATGTGTGTTTTTTCACCATATTATGGACAATAAAAATGTTTAGAATTGTGAATATCATCATGAGAGAATTTGATACCTCATGTACCACCTTTGGGACGAGCTTCCAGAGGGCCTTGGAAGGAACCACGATCGTCAACATCGTGCTCAAAATCTTCTCGTGTGATAGCCAAACCAGTGGTATCGAACAACATGGTGGTCATTTATTTGACCCACTGCTATCATATGATAGGCATGAAAGGACACAACCTCATGCTACGCAAGCTAAACTAGACCCAAAAACAAGAAATATCATAGCGAGGGCAATAACTTTGGACTTAACCCTAGATCTGCTTGTGATATTGTGAATTGCAATGATTGCATTTGGTTTCAACTTAGGCTTCTACAATCTTGATCCAAAAATTTAGTTTTTTGTTTGAAATGCTTCTACTCAATGGCATGAACTTCACACATGGACTTGTGGAATCAATTCTTGGCTAAGTGGTCATAAATGGGGGGAATCTAATTGGTCAAAATCACCATGGGTTACACTTGGTCCAATCCACATGAAACAACTCTTTGCGAAGGCAATCAGCCCACTAAGAGCAAACATGTCATAAGCACAATTTGAATCTAGGTAGAAAGGATAAGTGACCACCCAAGCTAGAACTCATTAACCCAAAATTTAGTTTCAATGACCACTTATTATTGCATCCTGATAAAGAAGCAAATACTTACCGATAATTTTAATGTGCGTTTGCCAAACTTGAATCAATGGCAATGTATTTAATCCCATATATAGACTCTATTGGTTATCTTCAAAATAAACGGCAACACTTTCAATAGCGAATGTAGACAAGAGCTGGATATTCTTGCAAGTTTGTTGACGTGTTTATTATATTATGCCGTAGGCTAAACGTTCTACAAAATGACGATTTTTCTGGGGACATTTGCTCGAAATTCGGCGAGAAATTGTTAGATTCGTAGATTTGAGTGATTATTTCTGTATACTTCGAGTGCCCTAGAGTTTTTTCAGCATGCTGAATCCATTTCTGCATTCAGAAATGGATTTTGAACAACAAAAAATAGTGATTCGTGTAAATTTATATCGCCAGATTCTGACGAAAAAAAACATTTCGTAGAACAGCTAGACAACACCTTATATTACTGTGCTTCAGCAATATTAAGTTGTTTTGGGGGAGGGAAACCATACGCTGATCACGCTAACTTGGGAGCGTTTAATGTGGTAAGCTTCTCGGTAAGACCCGCCATTAATTTATGCAATGATGGATGCCATTAATTGCTGATATTCATTGTCGTTGGAATACTTGTTAAGGATGCTTCCATTTATGACGCATGCTGTGATTTTTCTTCTTTCGTGGATATCTTGCCATTTGGAGTTATTGCAGATCGTATACCTATTTCCTATTCTAAAAACAAACAGGTACTTCTGCCTTGACATGGGTCCATTTTGATTCAAGTTGTGGTTACAGTTATTTGGTAGGTTGGGTGGAATCTGTTCCAAACTAGGGTTTGCATATTTGGACAGTGTGTTTCACCATCAAGCTGCATTTTAAGTGCTAGTTCCCGACCCCTACTTTCAGTTATTAAGCTAATTTCAATTAATGAAATAGAGTAGAACGATATTGCCTTATTGCTCAAGACCGCGGTCACATTAACCGAGGTAAATAGCTACCAATGCTTACACTTGGTAACCACTTTTAATGCCCTGGCTATACTTAGGATTTGGGCTACTCCCACTCCTCTATGGCATAATTGTGTTCCAGCTTAATGCAACTACAAATGCTGGGAAAAAGAGCATTTCCAACATGCCTATTCCAAGGATTAACATAGTCTCAACACTCTTGCTCATCCCAAACGCACAATAGGGTGGATCTAGGTTAAAATGTGTATATTGCCATGACCTCTAATTCTAAAATAAAACAAATAATACAGTAAGTTCACAATATTGCTCCAATCAAATATAACATATGTAGCGAAAAGGAATGATCGGTGTTTTATTCGGCAATGTAAAAAAAATAGATGATAGAAATATGAAGGTAAAGGAACATACCAACTGTCGCCATAGTAACTATGGCAACATAGAGCGATGTTATATATCTTTTACACAGGCTAATCTCACGAAAGTTATGGTAGCTGAAATCACCCAATGTCAAGCTTCCAATCCACGTATGGCCTTCCTGGGATGGCGGGAGGGTTGTTGCAAGATAATAGAGAATGCATGCTGCTGTGTGAGTGTAGTAGAGCTCCACTGTTATAAGCTTACATATTCTCGTGAACAGGTAACTGATGCGGATGTCTTTTTCCAATTTCTGGAAAAACTGCGTGATCTTCCGCGTACGAGACAATCGAACCCATAGGAGACATCTCACTAATTCTCTTTTCCCCGTAGCCTGATTCACATATCAAAGATACGGCTTTCACTTGATATACGTGTGGCAAAAGGATGGAAATATTTAAAAAAGTTTCAATTCTGATATAATGTGTGGCAAAAGGATGAAATATTTAAAAAAGATTGGCGTGAAAAGCATGTAATGAGCTCCTTGGGGAATCAATCGAAGTAGTATGATATAAATTGATACTCGTAAAAGGAACAAATATAATTAATTATTTAATTAAAAAAAAAAAAAAAAAAAAAAATGAAAAAGAAAGAAAGAAAGAAAGTAATTTTAAAGTTAATGAGGTTGTAATAGTTTATGGGACAGATTGTTTTTTCATCCGCCCCTTTCCCTGTGAAGCTCTGCAAATTTGGGATAATTTATTCAACAAAGAGTTTTCTTAAGGTATTTTGGCAGCTAATTCTCGAGATAATCTATTCAGCAAAGAATTTGTTTATAGCTATGTTAGACATTGTAAAACTTAATAGGAAAAGGGCCGAAAACAAAAGCCAGATGAAAAAACAATCTGTCCCATGGACTATTTTAATCTGTCCCACATTAAAAATACTTTCTTTCTTTCTTTTTTTTTTTTTTTTTTTTTTTTTTAAAAAAATGATAAATAATTAATTATATTTAGACTAACAAGCACCCTCGGTCAGGAATCCGACACCCCTAAAGCAAACGCGATTTACTTCCGATTGATTTTAATTGGTTCATATCGATATTACAAATTAGAAGATGTCTGGTTTATTGAATAAAAGTCATGGTTTATGTAAAATGTTCGTAACAGCACATAAAAATTCCCAAGTTTGACATTATTAAATTGTTACAAAATATATATAGTATATATATATTATTTTTAATTTAAATTAAAATTTGCTATTATTTTGATTATATGTATATGAAGTATTAATTTTAATGTTAAAGTATTCTTAACATGTAATTCTTTTATTATTATTTTTATTTTTATTTTTTTATTGTTAAAAAAAAAAAAAAAAAAATTAAATTTATTTTATATTAATTAAGTGGATTCCTTATTTTTATTAATTAAGCTAATTGGCTCTAATCTAAGATTTGGATGTGTTCTCTTTATTGAAGGGTTGTCTCTTTTCTGTCACAATAATATGAATGAGAGGAGTTTTTCACTTTTGGACAAGGTTCAATTTCACTATGAACTTTATCAAACATATAGAAGTATTCTTAACATGTAATTTTATTATTATCATTTTATTTTTATTGGCTGTTTTCAATTAAGTTAAATTTATTTCATTAATTAAGGATTTTATTTTTGACACTGCTAATTACTTAATCCAAGATGGATGTGCTCTCTTCTATTGAAGGTTGTCTTTCAATACAATAATATGAAATTGTTTGAATGAGAGGAGTTTTTCACCTTTAAAGTAAGGTCTAACTCCACTGGAGAGTCATGGGGGCACCTTTGACGAACACTCTGAAAAATGTAAAATGCATGAAGGAATGTACTCATAGTAAGTTAGGTTTTGTTGTTGTTGATTTAAATGCATGTGGTAGTAAGTACAAAATAAAGGTAATGGTAGTAAGTACTTGGTATATGGATATAACCATAAATGCATGGTAGTATACTCTCCAAAGACATCTTGAAGCCCACAAACAAATTTGGAATTACTCTAAAATAGAATAAAAGTTGATGTGAACAAAATAAAGGTAATGGTAATAGGTACTTGTGATAAGGATATAACCATAACATTTAACAGTGGCACTTGTAATTTCTTACAAGTATTTAGTAGGGATACTTTTTAGAATGGAAACTTATCTCAAAATGTAGAAAGCTTAGCAAATCGTACTAGTCTTTAATACACAAACTCTAAAATGTTAGGCTATATTTTGATAAAAAATTTTTCAAATTTTTAAGGATTTTATATCGCTTCTATAAAAATTTGGCCATTTTTAAGGTAAAATAATTCTAAATTCTTATATCAAACACAAAAAGAGATAAAAAAAAAAATGGAAATTGGCTAATCTCTTTTTTTGGTTAAAGCAGTGGAAAATTAGTCTCAGCCTGTACCTTTCCCTGCAAGTATTCATATAGGCTCCTTGAATTTGATTATAGCTTACACTGAACTCTTGTTTAGGGGTTACTGAAGGAGACCCAGATACTATGAAAAATAAATGCAAAAAGAATCAACTATGGAGTTGGAAATTGAGGACTTTGTTCTTAAGAACAGTGGTATAAATAGTGATTTTTGATGGTTGTCTTATTTGGGATCCATGACTCTTCAAAGTTTTTTGAAAGAAAGTTGAAAGAGTTTATTAATTGTTCTTATAAAAAGAATTAGGAATTAAAATACAAACCCCTTGTACTCTATAATGCTGATTGAAACAAGTACAATCGCCTTTAAAAGGAGTAGAAGCTTTGTGTTAATTCTATTGTTAATACACATACTGCAAAATAAATCATATAGATGGGAACATGCAATAGGTTACACATGTAAGTAAGGATGGCATCTTAAAATAAGGGGTGGTACAATTATGAATCGAAGAAAAAATTTTAATGAATCAATACCATACAAATTGAGTAGAAAACAAGAAAAAATAATCAATAAAAAATATATATATATGCTTATTTTAATAACAAGAATAAATTTTGAAAATGAAAATAAAAGGAAAAAATAAGAAAAAACACCTTTAATATGAATATTTGAATAATTTACATAACATGAGAAATTTGTAACCTAAAAAACTATTATATTAAATATGTTTTATAATGTAATCATATAAAATTCCTTTGTAGAATTTTACCTTATAAATCTACACAGCTTTGATCCTTAAATATTTTATTATTTTTATGTGACTTTAAAACAAAATCTCCATACATTAATAAAATGTACGTAAAACTTCTTAATTATTATATTATTTTTTATAATTTTTAAACAAAATGTTTATATATTAAAAACAAATAATTTATTGATTTATGTTAATTTTTAATTATTTATTAGTTATATTTAAAAGAGAAAAATAGTAGAAAATTATAAAACCAAAAAAAAACTCATATCATCCTTTTATAAAAAGATCATCATTTTATAAACAATTCAAAAAATTAAAAAGAGGAAAATAGAAATTAGTAACAAAAAACTCATATCACATTGGCATTTGCTTGAGGAGGTGTTCTACAACAGAGAAATGTTGAGATGTTAGGTTTGTGTTATGTTAAAATTGACTAAATTCTAAAAATAAAATAAAAAATTACATAAAACCCCCTTAAAATCGTGCGATAAAAATGATAAAATTGAATATACTTGATAAATCCGAATTTAAGATGAATCTAAATTATTTATTTATAAACTAAAAAAAATAGAAAATAAAATACAATATTATGTTATAAATAATTTATCAACACAACAGTAAAATAAAATGGACAAATCAAATTAAAAATATTATAAAACAACTCAAAAATAAATATATTATGATTTTAGATACATTCTAAATAAATACATTAAATTCATTTTTATTATTAATATCATTTATAAATATAATAATATCTACCTTAAATAAAAATCAATAAATATATAAGAGCCAGTTCTGTTGCACCCTAAAGTCCTTATCAACTCTTCTTTCTCACAGAAACCTGGTTGGCATTTTATGGGTGAGCAGGAATCTGGTCTTCAGTCCAAAGACGGCACGGAAACTGTGTGGAGGATCTCATGATGGCCCGTGACTTCAAAATGACTTGGCATGCCTTTATTTTTCTATGGTTTTAATATTCACAGATGAGTTTCTGGACCCGAGAAAATGACACAGCAAATAAATTAAATAATAGATGTCTATCGTCGGTGGCTTGTTTTATAAGAAAAGTTTAACAAATTTAATGGCGGCAAGGGAGGCGAAACGCTGATCCTTCAAGAATAAACCAGTCTCACTGAGAAAGGATAACGCTCACAGGATTTTAGGTTATATTTCTTCATTGTAGTGGACGAAAACAGGAAGGGATAATTTCTATCTTCACTTTTCCAACAACATTTTATACTCCAGAACGAGATCACAGATAGTTTCTGGACCCGCGAAAATGACACAGCAAATAAATTAAATAATAGATGTCTATCGTCGGTGGCTTGTTTTATAAGAAAAGTTTAACAAATTTAATGGCGGCAAGGGAGGCGAAACGCCGATCCTTCAAGAACAAACCAGTCCTACTCAGAAAGGATAACGATCACAGGATTTTAGGTTATCTTTCTTCATTGTAGTGGACGAAAACAGGAAGGGATGATTTCTATTTTCACTTTCTAAATAAATATTTTATATACTCCAGAACGGAGAATTCAATGCACATACAAAAAAGATACAAATACGAGCAACTCGGGCCATTAAATACCTTATAAATAATATCCCATGGCAAGCAGGCGAGGATGTCCAGAATAAAGCAAAGGATTAACATCAATCAATCACTCACTCGCTCACTGGCATTAAACAATGCAATCAACTAAACAATTGCAGATCTCTTGTTCCGTAATGCAATTCCACTGAGCATACCGCAATGCAATGCTTCTTCGCCTGTAAACCATCTTGTATGTGTGCTTGTCTCTGTAGGCCACAAAGAATTGGACCACCACATCCGCTATGAATATTACCTGCACTGCCATGTCCATTATGCTCATATACCAGGGTAACCCTCGGTAAAACCCAAACTGTAATGGCGTAAAAAATGACGAATACATGGCCCATAAAACTATAAAACTCGCCCACCATTGGTATTCTCTGCAAAAAAATTCAGGAATCAGTCATTAATCTATGTGTTCTCAGATGGTAAAAACAGAAGGAAAGAAAGCTGACTTTGACAAGTTAAATATACAACATATGATTTGATGCGCCATAATGTACCAGTATTGTCTATCCTGATGACTCTTCTGTGTCCAGATTGGGGCAGTTAAATCAATGCTACGGACTGGTCACTGATTCCGAATGAAAATAAATTATGGACTCTTAATAATGAATTATCTATCGACCGTATCGTATATTAAAATATTAAACAGAGATGGGAATAGTTGGCCAGACTGGGCTTCAGAGGACCTTTCAAGATTTTGAGACCTCTTTCTGTTATGATCCAACTGATTGACTCTTTCACCATCATCCATTTGGATGCGGACAACACAAGATGGCATGAAGTTTGAACTTTGAACCGTACAGATAAATACAAATATTAAGTTGACCCGTACAAATAAATACAATATGTTAATTCTCTCTTTGTCATCATGATAAATAGAAGGGTCTCTGTTTGTCGATTTGTTCATCATTCCTTCTACACAAGATCTTAAATTCTCAACAATTTTCATAAAAAATAATAACGACCAGCAAGTCTGGTCTGTGTATACAAATGCATTCACATCAAACAATGATTTCCGGTGAAGCGTGGATTTGGATCGGTAAAAATTCAGTTGCAGATCTTTTTAGGAATAAAAATACAAGAAAATATAAGTAAAAAGACATGCATGGAACCACCAAATCTGAGAATCAAATAAAAAGTTTGTAAACACTGGATCTTAAAATTAGTCTAAAACTATTACATGTTTCATCAACGAATGTTTCAGAAACTAACTTAATATTATCCTTCATCAAACGTAGTTTCAAAAATAACTGATATTATCTCAAAAGCAGCTAGAAATAACAAAAAATTTACAACTTGGGTCTGATATTTCAATCAGGCTCTTCTTCCTCCCCTTTTTTAGGTTCATTTAATATACGGAATATAGAAATCTTGCATAACTTTCTTTATTTTTTAACTTCATTTTTTTTACATACTTTTAAAAAAAATATAATAAAAAATAATTTTTAAATGTATATAAAAATAAAAAATTAAAATGAATCTTTATTTTAAATTTATTTTTTAAATTGACAAGACAATGAAATAATTAGTCTTTGCTAAAAATTGAAAATATAAATTGTCTTATTACATATTAAAATTTGTATCTATTCTTTATTTTTTTCTTAAAGTCTGTATCTATTTTTTTTTATTTATTCTTTTTCAAATTGAAAATATAAATTGTCTTATTAAATATTAAAATTTGTATTTATTTATTTTTTCTTAAATTCTGTATCCAATCTTTTTTATTTATTCTTTTTCTCTTTATTTGTATATTTTTTATACGTCGAAATAAAGTAAACTTAATTTTTTAACGCTTATAAAAATTTCCAAATTGAGAGATCTAAATTTAAATGTAAAATGAATCATTATTTATATTTCTTAATTATTTTTTAAATACGATAAATAAGAGAATCGTTGCTAAATTTACAATCTCCTTACAGTGAAAGTGAAAAAGATTCCTATAATTCCAACATCGAGGACCAGTGAAATTGCTGTATCAAACACAGAAAGTTAGTAGCTGTCAAAGTTTCAATATGCTTGAAAGGATACTCCTCTCATTCTTCCAGGCTCTCCACGTCACGCCCAAGGCATAAATTAATTTGAAAGAGGTGACAGAAAATTAAGGATGAATACATCAAGAGAAACAGTTCAATGGCAATGTTGTAAATATGCATACCTGCTATCAGGTGATATGACGAACTCCTGGCTTAAACGTCCTTTAGACCTAACCCCGTTTTCTTGGCTTCTGCCCGCAAATTCTTGAAAAATTAACAATGACAATCGACCAGCGAAAGAACCAGAGATACAGTCGTCCATTTCGATACAGTCCTCCATTTCATCCAACTCGTATTCTTCTGGCTGTTCGCGTGTATTGTGCTGCAGCGTCATCCTGTCCGAATTTAATTTTTTCTTTTCAACTAACTTATTGTTGCGTCGTTTCACGCGAGAACGTTAACAACTTTAAAAGCAGAAACGGCTGGAACGAATTCCCAAAGTTCAGGTAGGGTAGCTTTCCCCTCTGTCGATCTTTTGCTATTTTCAGTTCCGGCATGCAATATTTTTTTAAATTCTACGGCATCAATCCTGCTGTTATTAAGAGCTCTGATTGACCTGACAATTAAAAACCATTGCTCTTAGAAAAGTACACAATCTGATCGCAACTTGGCAATATATCTATTCGTAATTTGTACAAATTTAAAACAATCAAATACTGTAAATTCAATACCAAAATAACAAAAATCAGTCCATTCTCTTCCAATTTCTGTTCAAATTCTGAAGTGCTAGATCGGTTATGGCCAAGAATGTAAGGCCAATCCGACGGGGATGTGTAATCAGAAATCTTAATTTTAGAGAAGAGAGTGCACTGAGCCTGTGTGGAAGAAGATCATTGTGTTCATCGGGTACACTACAGCGAGTGGCTTCCTCGGCCCCTCCTGGTGTACCAATAAACACACAACTTCGTCGATTCATCGATGCCCGGATGGATATTTAATGTATTGGTTTAGCGTTCAGCTAGAAGCTTCTGACAATATGTAACGATCAGGTGGCTACTTTATTAATATTACTGAACCGTGTGCGGTTTCCAACCACATGGCCCGTAAGGCATGATCCACGTTAAAAGTAAAAGAAGAACCACACTGAAAGGAAACGTAATCACCTTATCAGAGTAAGGTGACTGGGGTGAAGCTTTTGATTCTGGTATTAAAAATAAAGTATCTAGACATTCATTGGAATTTGAATTTAGGGTTTTTATATGGTGATGTTTCATTTCCATTATAATTACAATTTGATAAATATAAAAATAAAGATATGTTATAAATAAATGAAATTTCAATGATGAATATAAAAATAAAGATATGTTATAAATAATTTAAATAAATGGAATTTCATTATTAAATTACAATTTGATAAATATAAAAATAAAGATATGTTATAAATAATTAAAATAAATGAAATTTCAATATATAAATAATATTGATGATGATTATTGATTGGTCTATCAAAACTTAAGTAGGTAAGGGGTTAAGTGGAATACTTTAAGAGAAAGTGATTTGCATCTTTAATCCTCTTAGTGTCACAAAGGTGACAAACTCTTTCATCCCAGGGTGTTTTGGGAATTGACCAACACCCACTTTCACTATGGAGCTCATGAGAATTTGTTCTTAATTTCTCAACACTTATTTTTTTCTTTACACTTGTGAAAACAAAGATATTTTTTATCTTCTAGATTAGGGTTGATTACTTCCTTATAATATCTTAATTTTCTTTTTCCCTCTAACTCTTTATTGCACCACATTTTCTCCTTAAATTTTGATGTAATAATATTTTTAATATTATCCTTATTTTGCAATATGATCTCTTTATTTATTCCCCAATGGTTTAGCCAAGATTGAACATCTTTATGTCATCCGTGCTTGAGCGGAAGGTGGTTTTGGCTAGAGTTTGAAGCAATTTTAGGAAGCCTTTTGTCTTCCATGTTGTTTAACTTGTTCTTATACAATAGGTATATGGTCATAGTCATGCTCTCGATGGGGGAAAGACTTTCTTCTATGAAGAAGATAGGATAGGATGTATTTCCTTTAATTTTGAGATTATAGATTATAAAATTCTTTTAGATCTGATCTATCTTTCTCCACGACTCTCTAGAGATACTACATCCCCAAACTTTGCATCCATATAGAATAACAAAAGTAACGAGAATCTCAAAGAAGATTTTTTTCGTATCACATATCTAAAGATCCGTTGACTTATAACTGTTTTCAATAAACTTTCCACCCTCCATTTATCCTTTTCTCAATGCTATAATTCCAATTGAGCTTGTGGTGAATATCGATTCTGAGATATTTGTATGAAGGCACTTTTTCCAAGTTGTTGTTGTCATATACTAAAGTATCACAGGTGATCTTATTGGATTTAACTATCATGACTATTGTTTTGTCAGTATTAATAGTGATACCCATATTGGAGTAGAAATACTTTAGGATTCTTAGTTTCTTTCCAAGATCGAGGGGACTCCTTGCCATAAGAACAATATCGTTAGTGTAAAGAAGAAGAATGATGACTATACCATTGAGATTTGGGCCGACACAACCTGCTTCTTCCAAAAAATCTTCTAACTTGTCAATATATATGCCAAAAAGGGTAGGGGAAAAGGGATAAACTTGCTTGACTCAAATATTGTAGATAATTTCTTTTAACGAACCATTAGTCTTCCTAAACTTAGGAATAACATTCTCATACAACCTTATTATAACATCCCTCAACTCGAAAGGCACGTTTATCTCTTCCAACCAATCCCAAAGGTTTGTCCTGGGTACGGTGTCAAAAGACTTTTTAAAGTCAATGGAACAACACATGAGATTGGTTTTATTACCGCGACACTTCTCTGAAATGATCATAAGTGTAACACGGTGATTCACTATTGAATGATATCTCCTAAATATAGCTTGAGCTCTTTTTTCATGGCTTTCTATCCATATGCTAATCTTCTTTTCCAAAATAATTTCATACAACAAGTGGCTAAAATTGAGCTAATCATAATGGTCATATAATTAGAGGGAATTTTTGTATCCCCACTTTTAAAAATATGTATAATGGATCTTTGTGTCTAGGGTTTAGGGAGGCATTGTTTGACTGCTAAATCAAAGAGCTTGTGTGCGTGAGGGATGAGGATAAGCCCTTTGATTTTAAAAATTTCATCGTGGTAACCTTCAATGTCCTTAGATTTCCCATTTGCGAGTCATTTAACCCTGAACTCTATGTTTTCCATAAAAAATAAAAATAAAATTGCATCCTTTGTAGGAACATTTGGTATGGTGTTCATGACATTAGGGAATTCATAAAGACTCTTAAGGTCAGAATTTCGCTCCTTCGATGGAATCATATTATTTTCTTTAGTTATACGAATTAGGATTTTCCTCGAGAACTTGTTAGGATCAAGCTTAGATAGGTGTAAAAATCTCACTTGCTTTCTGTTTATATATCGCCTTTTTTTCCTTTTAATTATGGATTTGTATGTATTTATCTTATTGAGTTTTAAGGACTCATTAGCAACCCTAATGGATTTCCTAGATATGTTACATTCATTATCATACAAGGGTTGGTTGTTCTATTATTCTTTTTACGTGACACCTCGAAATAGAACTTTATAATGGAAGTGGAAAGGGTTGTTGTAAAATGATGATAAAGGTCTTTGATGTTGTCCTTATAAATCAAGAGATTTAATTCACTATTTAAATTCTTTAAGAAAAGATCAACTTTACTTTTGTCAAAAAGTAGGTGTCTTTGATTATTAGAATTCTTTTCAATGAGGCTTTTGTGCATGGAAAAGTTTAGAGTTAGGGTGAAAGGTCTATGATAAGAGTCAAGTTCATGGTCATTTAAAAGGTCAAAATTTACGATTTGGTTAGATACAGGGATATCATATATCACATAATCCATGGCACTACTACCTAGCCCATAAATACAAATCATATAGTTGGAGTTCGGCCACTTCATTACACCATTCCAAATTATTAGGTCTTGATAACTACATAGCTTGAATAGCTTAGTACCAAACAACTTCTCGGGTCTTCAAAGTTTCTTTTGTATTTATTAGCTAAAACAAGGTCCTCATCTAGCCATAAAGGATTAGGATTGGAATCATTGCTTAAAAGAATAACTTGGTTAGTTGTAGTTCTAGCATTAAAGTCTCCTAGTAGGAAGATATAGGGACAATTTTTATCTAGATTGTTTTTCTTATAAAAAGTAGAATTTATAGTTGTGAAATAACATATTGCTATATAAATATACTTAACATTGATGTCTGAAATTTATATCCAAATGCATTAATTGAGTGGATCTATCTTATCAAGCTAAATGTGAGGAGAAATGTTCTTTTTTATATAACAGACTATGTTGTCAATCCCTTTTCTATAGGATTTCTTGTTCTATGTTGACCAAAAGACAAATATTTTTATGTTAGGGGTCGTAGACTCT
The DNA here is from genome assembly GCA_010110895.2 of Picea sitchensis. Classification (NCBI taxonomy): domain Eukaryota; kingdom Viridiplantae; phylum Streptophyta; class Pinopsida; order Pinales; family Pinaceae; genus Picea; species Picea sitchensis. The sequence goes on along the minus strand of SNQJ01S0059528.1, from coordinate 26,004 downwards.
TCATTCTCTCATGTTTCAACTAGAAAAATAATATCAATATCACTTGGGATCTAACTTAACATAGGACCTTTAAGCCATGGAAAGCCACAACAGTTCCAAAAAAGGATCTGAAGTGTCCCAAATTCCTATTTATTATTATCACTCTTGTTTCTATCCCTAACAATAGCTTTTCAATTTCTAATTATTTCCCATTTGCCTTCCTTCCTAACTTATTTTACCTTTTGAACTTCCTTCATTAATTTAGCTTAGCCTTTTGGAACGAGGTATTCATTTATAAATATTCATGGCCCTTTTAAGCTCGGAGTTTTGTTGAGTATGTGATATTTATGGTCATTACAGCTTACTTTGACACATATCAACCTATATTTATGTTCAATTATTTTTCTCAACCTCGTTTCTTCTACGAGGTAAGTTATTTCGATTTGTGATTTAGTTTTTAGTTCTTCTTAAATACTATTGCTAGCATGTCTTCATCTTGTTCTTCTTTTATACCAAAAATTATGACGTTCAAGGCTTTTTTGTTATGCTCATCATTCAATTCGATTAGCTTATTCATTTCCTTTTTGATGGGTTTGATATCCAATTTATTTCCAGACTACTTAGGGCCAAATTGTTAGTTATTTTTTCTTCTAACTCTTTAATCATATCTCTCAAGTTGTGATTTGCTTAGACTATCCTTCTTGGGTTGATTGTTTTTGGTTTTTCATTTCTTGTGTTCTAGCCTCCATTTTATGCAGTTGAGTCTCAAACCCTAATATTATTTTCTCTATCTGTGTCTAAATATTGTCTTCTAACAATCTAAATTTGTTATCAACCGTTGCCTCTAATTCTATTTGGATGTTCACTTCTCTCTCTTCTCTCATTTTTTCTAATGATTCTATATGTTCATGAACACTATCTAGGGTGACTTTGTTGGGCCTCCCCTTATAGGTTGAGGTTTTAGAATATGTGGTGAAATGCTCATATTGAAAAGTAGAGAAAATAAGTAAGAGAAGGAACTTATGCACTTGATTTATAAATCGCAAAGTATAACCCTATAATCATATATAATCATCTAGGCTCACAACTTGAATCAACCTTAGCAACAAGGATAAACCACCATTCAAATTTATTGCAGGTATAAACCTCCTCTCTGTTCCTCGCCATAGATATAAAATTCTTCGTTCAAATTCACCACGGAGTATAAACACTTCACATTCACCACAAAGTAGAAATATCCATCTTCAGCGTAGGTATAGCCTTTGTTCAGATTTATCGTAGAGTAGAAACCCTTCACCATTCCAATTCACCACAAGTATAAGCCTTCGTTCAAGGTTACTACAGAGTATAAACCCTTCATTATTCAAATTCATCGTAGGTATAAAGTTCTCCTTTCAACTTCACTACAAGTTCTCCATTTGAATTCACCATATAGTATAAACCATTCACATTCACCCCGGATTAGAGTATAAACCCTTCACATTCACCCCAAATTATACCCTTCACATTCACCACAGAGAGAAATCACGTTAAATTCACCCAAGAGTATAAACCCTTCATATTTACGGCAGAATAGAAACCTCCGTTCAAATTCACCACAAGTATAAGTCTTCATTCATATTTACCACCATTCAAATTTACGATAGATATAACGTTCAAATTTACCACATGTTCAAATCTAAGTAAAAACCCTAAAAACCTTTGTTCAAATTTAAGTAAAAACCCTTTATCATTCAAATTAAGGGTAAGTATAAATTCATGCAATTCAAATGAGTAAAGTCCTACCAAACTATTCTTAACCCACTTCAAATTAAAACTGACTTACAAAGTATAATATTATATGCTAAAATAATAGTTTGTAAACCGTACTCATTTAGTATGTGTGTGATTATTTGCAACGCATCCTTTATTGGTACGGTCATATTAAGTTTGGTCTATGATATAAAGAGGTGTTGCCCTACATTTAAAATATAACGTGAGACTTCAAAAATTCGTATATTGCAAAACGAGTTGACACAAATACACTAAAATAAACAATTAAATATGGATTTTAAAAAGATATGTCGTTTTCTATTCACAATATGAAATTAAAACGTGTATCATAAATTGCGAGATGAGTTAACGCGAGTACACTAAAATAAGAAATTAGAGGTTTTAAAATGATATGTTGTTTTCTATTGACAAATATGAAATTTAAAAATGTGTTTGTAAGGTGATATGGAAATTTTTAAAAATGTGTTTATAATAATAATAATAATAATTTATTTTTAAGGTTACGGTTAAACCAGACATCAAATTGGTGTATGAGACCACCTTGTTTGTAGGAAAAGGGACCCCCCTCCGTCCAACGATTTGACTCGTAAAGTCTACAGAGGTATACATACCCTACCCCCCGATTTGAACTTGTGATCTCTTAGGAGGAAACACATGTTCTTAACCATTAGGCCCACTCACGTTGTATAATAATAATCTATTTTTAAGGTCACGGCCAAGCCAACACACCAAATTGGTGTATGAGACCCCCTTGTTTGTGGGACAAGGGACCCCCTTCCGCCCAACGATTTGACTGGTAAAGTCTACGAAGGTATACATACCCTACCCCCCTCTGGATTTGAACCTGTGACCTCTTAAAAGGAAACACATGTTCTTAACCATTGTGTAAGGTTGGTGTGTTTCTATTTGGCTTAGATAACTAAATTACCCTTTATCAATATATATGTTATTATTGGTTAGGATACAAAGTTCTTATAATGTGAATTTATAAATAATATATTGTTTTATATAGCAAGTCAATAATTTGATGCTTTTTTGGGGTAAAGAAACAACGGGATTTAATTTTAAATCTTGATTTAAGGAAAGCTTATGATCTTATTAATTAGGATTTTATGAGAATGATTCTCATCAAATCTGGCTTCAACTTAGCTACTACAAGTTGGACTATGAGTTGTGTCACTTCGGTATCTTATGTTGTCCTAATTAATGGTGAACCATTTGCCTTCTTTCAAAGGGATAAGGGCCTCAGACAGGGTTTCCCTCTGTCCCCGCTTCTCTTTATCATGGTAATGGAAAGTTTAAGTTTACTCATCAACAAGGAAAAAGAAGTCGGTAATCTGACAGGGATAACAGTTTCAAGAATCACCAAGATCCTTCATCTACTCTTTGTAGATGACGTTCTGATCATGTCAAAAGCCATCGTTGATGAATGGGTAATGATGGCTCACATTCTCAAAGTTTTCCAAAAGGCAACAAGTCTTCAGATCAATGACGGGAAATCAAATTTCCACACGGCGAGACTAGTTGAGACAGAATTGGTGCCATTCAAAGCATTTTTTCCTTATCGATTTGAGCCCATTGATACGGGTTTCAAGTACCCGAGCTTTTATCTAAATCCAAATCACTACAGTGTCGAAGACTGGTGGTGGTTATTAAAAAAGTTTGAGAAAAGAGTAGACCACTGGTGCAATCGGTGGCTTACCCTCGAGGGACGTCTAGTCTTGATAAAAGTCGTTTTGATGAGTCAATTGGTTTACTAGATGTCATTGACAGCGATCCCAATTTCAGTCCTTGGGAAATTGAGGAAGATCATCTTTTCCTTTTAGTGGTCGGGGTGTAAGGAGAAGAATCATCCACACCTTTGCAATTGGGAAAGCTTAGCCAGACCAAAGAAAGTAGGAGGCTGGGGGATTAAGAATTTGGTTTGTTTCAATAAAGCATTGATGGAAAAAACGTTGTGGTGGGGGTTAACTACTGATGGGATCTAGCATAAAATCATAAAATATAAATATTTACCTTCTCTTTATGTTTCTAGGTGGTTTAGAATGGAGAATATAACTCGGGGGGTTTCATATCCAGTCTGGAAAAACCTTTTAAAATCCAAGCCACTTCTTGATCATTGGCTTTATTGGAAGGTGGGTAGAGGGGTCTCTATACAGGTTGGCAGGGATCACTTGATGGGTTTAGGATTGTGCTCTATTATGTCTCCAGCTTTATTGACTGCCCTAAAAAATATGGGGATCTTATTCCTCTATCAAGCTAGGAATTCCTCCACGACTTCTCCTCTTTTCTCATATTGGAAAGATGCGACTAAGATTGCTTTAACCAACGACCTTGCTATAGAATGGGAGTTGTACAGACAGGCGTTAGCTAGCGTGAGTATTCTCCTTTCAACTTTAGAGGATGAATTAAGGTGGGAGGGTGGTGATGGATCTGGTTTCCCATTGGCCAAAAATCCATATAGGGTGTTGGCTGAAGTTCTTTGGGCTCCAGTGAATCAGGGATGGGCTTATAAGTTGTGGTCGTGGCATCTGGCGCTCACAGTCAAACTATTTTTCTTGTTTATCCTAAAAAACAAACTTCTGACCTGGGATGTTTTGTCAGCCCGTGGTTGGGAAGGCCCGAGTTTTTGCATCTTGTGTAGATGTAATCAAGAGTCGATTTTGTATTTGTTTGTATCTTGCCCATTTATCCATCAAGTCTGGGTGATTTTAGAAGGGTTTTTGAAGACAAAGCTGACCTGGATAGGCCACTCGATTGATGAGTGTCTCACCTCTTACAATGAGCAACATCATTCCATTATTAATATTCCTGCGGTTGTCTATTGGTGCATCTGGCTAGAAAGGAACAACCTCCTCTTTGATTTTGGATTGACCTTTCCGCAAGTCATAGCATCAGAGGTGATGTTGATTTTCAACACATGTAAGGAGCAACAGGTGACAAATCCATTAACGAAGATCAAGATTCTGCCTCGCCTTCAAAAGCTTATGAGTTGGTTTTATGGCACGGCTGGTGGGGACGAGCAAAATAGTGGGGCAGGTGGAGTCATTTCTCTTGATTATAATCACTTTATTAATTGGTCTTTTAATACAGGTGTGGGAACCAATAATAGGGCGGAGTTGTTAGGCGTATGGACCACTCTCTATTTGGCAAAGATCTTTAATCTTCAAACTCTTCTACTTATTGGGGACTCAAAGATGGTCATCGAATGGTGCAATGGCAAGGGTAGTCTCCATTCTCTAGCACTGGAGAGATGGAAGGAGTGCATCCAGGAGCTTCAGTGTCATTTCATTAGCTTATCCTTTCGCCATACCTATCGAGACTTCAATAAGGCTGCAAACGCACTCTCCAAAAGGACGCTCCAGGATCGCGTGCATGCCATAAAGATCTTTTACACTCCGTGGGTAGACAACAAACCAGGCAATACTAGAACCATCCATATTTTCTGACTCTATTTTGTGGATCCCGGTCTTTAATTTAGAGCCTTTTGTTTAGTCTTATCTGTTTTGGGATCCTTCACCAGGAAACTTCTCTCTTGATGTCGTTGTCATTCAGTTTTTTTCGTATGCTAGAAGGAGGGCAAACAAATTTTTTTGGCTATCTCTCGGATTGAGATTTAGAACAACTTTTATGTAAGAAGATGATCAGAGATGTATATTTTATATTACTAATATAAAGAGCAATTTCTTTGACTGGAAAAAGAGGTTAAATCATAATCCGGGGAGTAGTATCTAATTTCATAAATGGAATTAAGGTTAGATGTTACTTGAAAGTATATGATTCCATTGTTGTAGCTTCAACGATGATAGTATGTGATAATGACTTTCTTACATATACTATCTAGGTTGAGACCACCTTTTGGTCTTGGGGTAAGAGCTAAAATTGTTTATAATTGGCTAACACATCATTTTCCTCAAACGTAAGGAAACATGTTGACATTGCAAGACTTAGATGCATTTCGTGGGAGTGAATGCCTTCCCCATTATGAACCATTGGCAGGTCATTTTAAGTGGTGTGGATTTCTTTGAATAATGGTGATGAGTCAGCCCGCACTCACAAATAGTAGCCAATAATGGTTGTCCTCGTTGTCATTTGACAAATGAGTTACGATAGAATTTGCCACCTTAAAGAAACCAATAATTTGACAACCAAAGCACCCAACATTAAATATTAAATAAAAGAACACCAAACAACCAACTAGCTTAAGCATTAAGCATCACAATACCAACTTGAGGTGGTGACTTGACATCATTACCCCATGTGGGCCATATTATGTCCTAAGTTGTCTTTTCCCACTATAAATTAGTACCTTAAATAAGATATTTTCTTGCTTAAATCACTCAACTTTTAAAATGTCAAGAGGATTAGGGAACGTGTCATTATGGATGTGGCACTAATGTTTATCTTGGTGGGAATAGAGCCTTTATGTGTGTGTGAGGGAAGGCATTTAACCTTTCGAAGATGGTTTCCCTCTATCATAAAAGGGACTTAATACATGTTCGACAAGAAGAATTAGTTTAAGTGGACCTTAATAAGATACTTTATCCTTTTTTATAGACTGCATTGCCAAGTATACCTACTTTTCCTAGGAGATCAACCCACCCAAAGTCCTTATGTAACTATTTAAAGTGGGTTAGGGAACAGTTTGGTAGGACTTTACTCATTGTGCATGGCATGACCCCACACTATAATTCTAGAAGCCATTGGAGGTAGTTGACATCATCTGCTATTGTATACGTCATCTAGTTGAGAATAACCTTGGAGTATACTCCACTATGCCATGTGGCTCCCTCTCCCCCTCCTCATCCACCAATAAAAACACAGTTCATATTCTTCATCGTTGCCTCAAATATTTAATCCATCAGTTTAGCATTCAACACAAGTTCATATTCTTCATCATTGCCTTGGATATTGTAATTGTAGCAAGCATTTCTTATGGAGTGATTTCTTTCCTTAAGGAATAATTAATGGTGTTACCCTACCTCAAGGGTTTTCTCTACAATTCTTGTGTCCATTCTTGTGTTTATGGCATGAATGATTTGGTTTATTGTTTAAGTAAACGGTTTCTCTTCTATCTTTTGTTTTTAGATATATTGAGTTACACCACAATTGGTATCCTTAGCTCTTTCTTGGGCCATAAAAGTTTTTTTTTTATCTTTTGGCAAATTTTTCAAGTGAAATAGAGGGAGAAAACAATGTGATTGATTTATAAAATAGTATATGTAGAATCTAAAGAATCTAGTTGTATATTTGAGTTCCTCTAAAAAAAATGCCCCAATTAAAAAAAAAAAAAAAAGTCTAAATCGAAATCAAGGAAGTGGAATTATCATTGATTTAAAATCCAATTGTTTTAGGGTTTTTCTAGTGATGACCATGCGGTTTTCATATTAGATATCTTTTGATAGAGTGACCAGATTTTAGTCAAACCAATGCTAGTTTATGCAGAGTGACCATAACATTTCATAATTATGGTCATAATAGCTAATTTCAAAGAATTATTGCCCAAATTATGATCAGATGAAGCCTTTGAACAAATACTTTTAGACATGTGGTCTTATGTTTGGAAGAAGGATAAAGAGAGCACTATGGGTTTGTTTCCATACACAACCTTCATGTTACAGCTTCATGGATGCATTCAACAATAGAAGGTCATTATTTCTATTCACCCTAATTGCAAGCATACTTTCATTAATGTTCACTTGGCTAAAGATTGCAAGAAGTTCCTACAAAGCGTATTCAAAGCACACAGCTTGAGGGTGAGAATGCTAAACTTTTTAAAGATTTGAAGACTTCCATGGATAAATATATTTTCATTCTCATTTTCATGCTACAGATCATATGAATGATGTGGATATTATTCTTGGATATCCTTGGATGGAATCCACTGGTGCAATTAATATTAATTTGCAAAAGAAGTTTATGAAGATTTTTTATAAGAAAAGGAAAAAGCACACTACAAGATTTTTCTCTTAGTAAATAAGAAGGGCCAAAAGGGTCACATGAAGAAGTCTCTATAGGGAAAATAATTGTAGCACCTACTAAAACATCAGATGAAGAGTTAGAGGTTGAATCAGAAGAAAAATCTACAAAAGAACATTAGAGGTTGAATCAGAAGAAAAATCTACAAAAGAACATGAAGAAAATCCCCAAGAAGAGCATAAAAAGGAAGAAAAAGATCGGGAGAAAAATGACTCAAAGGAACCCAATGTTGAATAGTACAAGCAAGAAAAATTGATAGCTAAGGTTGATGTCTATCTGTCACCCACACCACTTGGATAAACAATAGTCATCAAGGCAAGGGTGTAAGTGTTAGCAAACTTATATTTCAACATGGAACTAGAGAGGCAACCAAAATAGAGGCACATGGAGGACTAAATGAAATGCATGGAGATATCAGAGTAGCACAACAACAACATGGCATCAAAGGAGCAATCTGAATCAAGATTGAGGTGGTAAAGAAACTGTTCAAACCCACGTTCACATTTCACTAGGATGGATGGATGCTCGTTCTTAATATGAGTTGGCTACATTGCTTAACAAATCATATTGTATGACTTCCTCCCATCTTTCGAGGACGAAACATGTGAAGGGGTATGGAATGTAATATACCCAGGGAGGATAATATGGGGTACCTAGATAGGTTGCTATGTATTTGTATGTATGGAGGCCATCTCCAGTAAATAAATCCCATGTAGTATTGTGAAAGCAATAAATGTAAGAAATGTTACTAGAAGGTTCTGCCTACTAGAAAGTGCATTCTCTAGAATGTTCCTATGAGGTAGATAGTATTATATAAAGAAGTAGAAGCAATGTAATGAGATGTATTGTGAAGTATATTGTAGTTGTAGCAAGGACATCTTGTGGAGTGCTTTCCTTCCTCAAGGAATAATTAGTGATGTTATACTACCTCAAGGGTTTTCTCTACAATTCTTGTGTTCATTATTTTCATGTATATTATGTAGATCTATTGCATCTTTCTCAAGTTAATATCTATATTCTATTTTCAGATCTATTGAGTACACTACAATGGAATCTCAGTATTAGAGTGATAGACTAGAATGAAATTTTTGGTGTCGATATTATAGTTAGAGACTAAGATGAAGATTTTGGCGATAACACTAAAGTAAGGGACCAACATGAAGCTTTTGGTGATAGTTCCATAGTGAGGGATCTAGGTGAATATTTTGAGGCTAGCATTGGAGTGAGGGAATAGGGTGAACTTTTGGTGCAACTAGTGCTAGTACCAAACTGGGGGACCAAGGTGAATCTTTTGATGCTAGTACCAAAGTGAGGGATAATTTGTGGTGATGCTTTTGGTGCTAGTACGAGAGTGAGGGACCAAGGTGAGGCTTATGGTGCTAACAACAAAGTAAGGGAGTGAGGGACCAAGTTGAATATTTTGGTGCTATTATTAGAGTGAGGGAATTGGGTGAAACATAGTATTGGAGTGAGGGATTGGGTGCAGTTTAATATCAGAGTGAGGCCCAACTAGGATCATGTTTTTTCTTTGAGCACCAAAGTGAGGATGTGAAGAGAATTTTGGTGTTGGTACCAAAGTGAAGAGGTGAAGAGAGTTTTGGTGTTGGTACCAAAGTGAGGAGGTGAAGAGAGTTTTGGCATTGGTACCAAAGTGAGGAGGAAAGGATTTTGGTGGAGGCAATGCCTTATAAATTGCCTTTGTCTCACAATTGTCGAAAGTGAAGTTTTTGGTGCTAGTATTAGAATTAGGGATTAAGTTGAAGCTTAGTATCAAAGTGAGGGATCGGGGTGACGATTTTGGTTTTATTATTAGAGTGAGAGATGAAGGTGAATGTTTTGGTCATAGTAGTAGATTGATGAACCAATGTGAAACTTTTGGTGCTAGAACTAGAGTGAAGGACTGGGGTCATTCTTTTTAAGTTGGTACTAGAGTGAGGCATTGGGATGAAGATTTTAGTCCTATTAGTGTTATTACCAAAGTGAAGGACCAAGGTGAAGCTTTTGGTGATAGTACTAAAGTGTGGTATGAGGATGAGGCTTTTGGTGCTAGTGCCAAAGTGAGGTACCAATGTGAAGATTTTGGTGCTAGTATGGGAGTGAGGGACCAAGGAGAATCTTTTGGTGCTAGTACATATCAAAGTGAGTGACCATGATGAAGCTTTTGTTATTAGTACCAAAGAAAGTGACCAAGGTGAAGCTTTTGGTGCTAACACTAAACTAAGAGGGTGAGGGGTGAAGATGAATCTTTTGGTGCTAGTATCAAAGTGAGGGGCTAGGGTGAAACTTGGTATCAAAGTGAGGGGCTAGGGTGAAACTTAGTATCAAAGTGAGGGACTGAGATCAAGCGTTGGGTGTTAGTACTGAGAGGAGGAAGCAAATCAACCTTTGGTTCTAGTACCAAAGTGAGGAGATTAATCTTTTGGTGTGGTTATTGACTTGTAAACCACTTTTATATCACAATGTCCAATGTTAAGCTTTTGGTGTTGAGTATTGAAGTGAGGACCAAGGTGAAGCTTAGTATCGAAGTGAGGGACTACGGTGAATCTTTTGGTGCCAGTATCAAAGTGAGAGATCGAGGTGAACCTTTTGGTGATTGTACTAGAGTGAGGGATTACCATGAAACAATTGGTGCTAGTGCCAATGTGAGGGATTGAGGTGAGTATTTTGGGCCTAGTACTAGAGTGATGGATTGGGGTGAAGCTTTAGTTTCATTGATGATTTTAGGGGCTAAATTTTGCTCATGGGCTAATTTTCCATGGTTTTTCCAAAAACGAGATTCACTGTTTTAAAAAAGATTCACCCAAATTCTATAAGACAAAATTATTTTACCTTAAAAATTGCCAAATTTTTATAAAAACTATATAAAATCCTTAGGAATTTGAATCTTTTTACAAAAATATCGCCAAACATTTATACTTGGCATATGAAGGCTTAGTAATATTCGCCAAGGTTTCTACATTTTAAAATAAATTTCCATCCTTAAAATCATCCCTATTTAGTTTACAATAGCAAAGAGAGGGACCAAGTTGAATATTTTGGTGCTAGTATCAAGTGAGGATTTGGTGCTAGTAGTAGAGTGAGGGGTCAGGGTGAATCGTTTGGTGCTAGTGCTAGAGTGAAGCTTTTGGTGCTAGTACCAGAGTGAGGATCAAGGTGAAGATTTTGGTGCTAGTATTGGAGTGAGGAACTGAGGATAAGCTTTTGGTGTTATCAAAGTGAGGGATTGATGTGAATCTTGTGGTGTTAGTACTAGAGTGAGGGACTAGGGAGAATCTTTTGGTGCTAGAACTAGAGTGAAAAAACTAATGAAAATAAGTGAAGATTTTGGTTCTAGCATCAAAGTGAACGATTGAGGTGAATATTTTGGTTTTAATACCATAGTTAGGGAGTGATGGACCAAGTGAAGATTTTTGTGCTAGTATTAGAGTGAGGGAGTAGGGTGAGGCTTAGCATTGGAGTGAGGGACTAGAGTGAAGATTAGTATTAGGGTGAGGGAATGGAGTGAAGCATTTGGTGATAGCACAAGAGCTGAGGAGGTGAAGCAACTTTTGGTGCTAGCACCAAAGTGAGGAGGGGAAGATTTGGGTACAATTAGTAATCACACGTACCTTACAATTTCTAGGGTGAAGTGTTTGGTGCTAGTATCGAAGTGAGAGATTAGGTTGAAGCATAGTGTTAAAGTGAGGGATTGGGGTGAATCTCTTGGTGTTAGTATCAAAGTGAGGAGGTGAAGAAATTTTTGGTGCTAATATTAAAGTGAGGATGTGAAACAACTTTTGATATAACTAGTACTAGACATAGAAAGTGGAGCACTTTTGGTGTTAGTATTGGAGTGAGGAGATAAAGTTTTTGGTGTAGGTAATGCCTTATAGACCACTTCTATCTCACAATTGTTGTACATGAAAAATGAAATCCCATCATAGGAATAGGAATATGTCACACATAATTAGAATGAATAAAATCTCAATATAATATAAGAATGTGAGTAATATTATCATATAATTAAAATAAATGGAATTCCCACATAAAAATGAAGTTATTTCATTACAATAAGATAAAATTATAAATATCACATAGATACCAATTGCAAATCAAAAATAACTTTGAAAAAATAACACTAAAATTGATAACAATATTGATAACAATATTAGTATTCAATAGAAAATCATATCATATCAATTTAATAAAATTACACTTCAAATCCAACTTTTAAATCAACAAAACTTTTAATATAAATATACCTATAAATATAAAAACACTCCAACACACATATTATACATATGGGCATGTTATGTTTGGTCTATAACCTACGGGTGCCATCTTAAGTGTCATTCTTTCTCCCTAAAATATACCTAGAGAGTTAAATTGCAAAATGAGTTAACTCAAGTCCACTAAAATAAGCAAGCATATTTTTTCAATCGATTATGTAGTTTTCTAATGATTATGAATTTTTAAATATACATATTTATAATTATATTAAATATAAAAAAAATTTCAATCGATTATGTAGTTTTCTAATGATTATGAATTTTTAAATATACATATTTATAATTATATTAAATATAAAAATTTTAAATATGTATATTTATAATTATATTAAATAAAAAAAAAAAAAACCCTTTTTGGATGGTTTTGGTGTCATGGTTGGTTAATAAGCACGCATATTTTTTCAATCGATTATG
>SNQJ01S0059527.1:95541-106160 GCA_010110895.2 Picea sitchensis | reverse complement strand
GAGTTCTCGTTAAATTGGTAACTATGTTATAAGCCTCCTAGCTTATAAATACTTGGCTCATTAGCCTATACACATCATTAAACATCATTACAAATCAGTAAGGGCTCGGCGTTGGGGTATTACAAATCAAAAATCCTGAACAATATTCTTAGCAATCAGAGATCATCAAATGATAAGACAAGACTAGCACATGATCCCTCTATAGAATATAAGAATGGAAGATAGATAATCAACTATGCATATTCTCTTAAGAAATCCATAAGAATAGAATGAAATAAGGAAAGGACAATACCATTGGAGACTGTCCCAAATAAACATAAATTTGCACTCCCTACTAAAGAAAAAGATGACAAAATAAATAGAATCATCATAAGGAATCCCTCTAATAGAAATCAATATATTTTCCTTGCATATTGTTATTCCTGCAATAATTTTGGACATAAAGAAATACATTGTAAAGCTTATAGAAAGTGCAATCCAATAAATGTTCAAAGATATGAAAACAATAAGAATAATGCAGAAAGAAGAAATTATAACTCATTCTCTCCCTTACAAGACTTCAATATTGAATGCCAAAAGTGCAACAATTATGCTCATAATTTTAGTGAATGTATATTTCCAAAGTATTCAATCAAGGCAAGTGTTTCCAGCATTAAGGAAAATTATAATATGTGAATAAGAAAAGCTAAAGTACAAGGGAAGAAAAGTGATGAAGTTATTGCACCTGAAATAGATAAAATTAACAATAGGAGAATGATGGGTGAAGTGTCTGATAAGGTATATGAAAATTCGAGTTATGCATATGAAGTGGATCAAGCTCAATAAAACAAAACTCCTAAAGAAAAATGTGACACAATTGCATAACTTGATAATGTCCCGCAAATAAATTTTTCATTACACAACAAATGGAAAATGCAAAAAGAAAATTCTCAAGAAAAGGATAAAGAAGCTTTTGTTGCACAAAACAATAATGATGATAATGAAATTTCAATAGGAGATCAACTAGAATAATTAAGTGATAATGATCTTGGAAATTTTCAAACACTATTTTGATGATCTACTAAAACACCTCCTCAACAAAAATATAAACACAAGAAAGGAAGGAGGAATTAGGGAAGAGTTAAGATTGTTCCTGTTGATACCCCTATGAGTATTGAAGCACAAATGAATGAAGAGTCTCTTGGATTACAAATGAATGAATAGATAACTAGCATCATTGTAAGTAGAATGGTTTGATGGTATAAATATATGAAGGATCTGACATGGTGTGTTGCAGGTCTTCATCTGCCTAGGAATAATTTTCGTTATGTATTCTCTCAGTGAAGTTATGTGAATGGTTTCTGAGGTAGATTTGTCATGGTACATGTCTGGTATAAATGTGATCTCCATTGATATATCTTATGATAGAGGCATATCATGTGTGATATGACACTTGTTTAAGGAACATTGTTGGTACATTGATAGAGGCACTTGTTGATGATCCTAACATATGCTTAGTTCATTTTTGACACATATTATTGATATATATTTTGCTTAATGGTTGGTGCATGTATGATTGACATACACTTGATGTATGTTGTGGCATGATTTTAGATGGCTGATGGATGGAAAAGTCCAAGGATCGTTATAGGAAGAGAAGATCATTATTGAGCAATTGATCTATGTTCCAATTGAGTAGTAGCATTTGAAGTAGAATAAAATTGAAGCAATAACATATTGTTCATATTGTAGAGAAGATAGGGGGAGTTATTATTATTCCCATGATTGGTTGCAACAACATGATTCTAGGAAGAGAGATGATTGACAACCATGCCACCAACATTTTCTTATAGTAATATCCCTTGTCCAAAGGGGGGGAGATTCATAGAAAGAGGGAGAATCAACTAAGGGGGAGTGTCATCCTAAAGGGAGCATGGAAACATCCCTTTTTTTCACTGATGTCAAAGGGGGAGAAAAAGTAGTAAAACAAATTCAATTCCCAAATTTAAATATGACATCAGTGATAGACACAACAAAGTTACAAACTTATTTGTTTTACAAATATGTTTCCCTCAATGCCAAAGGGGGATATTGTTGGAATTATTGATTGTGTGTTGTCATTGATGGAAACATGAGTCAAACATGTACAATAATAATAGAAAAAGGAATATCACCTTGGGGAATAAGTAATTCATGATCGTTGTTGATCACGATAGGATCAAGAAATGATCCTATGTTCCTAGAGCTTAGGAGAGATAGAGGGGAGATTCTACAAAGAATACACACACATAATCAGAGCATGGAAAGGATGAAGGAAATCACGTAAGGGAGAGTGCATTACAGAATTTCTATCGAGATTGAAATCCCCACAGTAAACTCCAAAAGAATCAAGGAAGAATCATGCTCGTTGATGTAGTTCTCAGGAAAATCCTGGACCGTCAAATCACGCAGAAGCCATATCCTACACAGAAGAATCCCTTGTAAAGGATTAAGTTATAGGAGTCATTCATTCTTAGTTCAAGACAATCCAAGATCATTAGATCGAGGTGAAGTCAGATTTTGGGAAGGATTAAATCTCAACCATCAGATTTGAAGCAGTAGAAATATGGACCATTATATCATATTCAAAAACTTTGGGAAATGTTTGGTTCATTATATCAATCCCAGACCTTATATTAAATATCATTCGTTGATGATGAAGTGAAAGGATAGGATAAGCATGCCCAAAGGAACGAATCCATGAAGCAAATAACGATCGATCGATAGCAAGGAAAATCAACAGTTTGTGGGTTATTCAGATTGAGAAAGAGTGCATTAGATAAAGACAAAGTAGGTCTAAAATAAGACTAGACCAATGGTGCATATTAAATCGAAGTGATCATGATTGATTAATTTGGAAGTAACACATGACGACTATTGATTTATGTTCGAATGAATGTATATGGAGTCTAGTGGAGAAGAGTTGTTTTAACACTCCAAAATCAGAGTATTGAAAAAAAATATTCCTCATCGATACCCTTTATTTGATGTACAGAAAGGCTGTAACATGTGGTGAATATTAATTGGTGTTCAAAGGAAAGTGTGTGGAGTCTAGTGGAGAAGAGTTTTTATAACACTCAAAATCAGAGTATCGAAAATAAATATTCCATTCAATACCATTTGTTCACAAAGCTGAAGAATATGGAAGTGGAATCCCTCCGAAGAGAAAGAATCAAATAATATTCCTTTTGAGCTAGGACGAGACACATAGTAAGACAAATATGACACATGGCCCAATCAACATATGACAAGTGTCAAGGTCTAGTTGGCATATTTGGTATATGAAATTCATGAATCAAGGTGACAAATAACAATCACTCAACAGGTACCACGTGAAGAGTAACGTCAACAAGCCACAACACTATGGGATTGGTAACTTCGGGGATATCTAAGATTCTTTTATCAGTTAATCGTCGAAGGCCGAAATTACAAAGTAACGCTAAATGTTTATCTACCTCGAGAGCATTCTCAACTGTTGATAAAACATAGTGGAAGAATAGAGTAAGCATGAATAGTTAATTGACAGTAGGTGGTCACCGCATCTTTATGACTTATTCGGTAGGTAAACCTTTAGAGGCATTGAACTAATTCAGAGTTTGAGTAACCCAGAGTCCCGAAGTCACGAATATCTGAATACCCATAAATCAGGAGCTACCTTTCGCCTAAGCCTACGGTCCTTACTCCTGGACATGTGAAGGTTATTAAGCAGGGAAGTGCTGGTATGCACTCTGGTGGAATTTTCTCTGAAAGAGTTGGAAGACTACAAAGGCTGAAGTCACGAAAAACAAAAGTCCCAGAGTAAACGAGAACCACCCATATCAACATGCAAATAAAGCACGATCCTCAATGTTTATAAGAGATTAAGCGCTCTCTTGGTTTAGAAAATAGACACCACTTGTGGTCATATAGAGTAGAGGTCCTGAAGAGATTCTGTAGACAATTTATCAGAGAGAGGATGAGTTTTATCACTAACAAGAAGGAATTTTGAATCAGATAAAGATATGGAATTTGTCCTGAATGATCTTAAGTGATCCAATACAGAAAATGCATTAGAGACATAATNCTGAAGAGATTCTGTAGACAATTTATCAGAGAGAGGATGAGTTTTATCACTAACAAGAAGGAATTTTGAATCAGATAAAGATATGGAATTTGTCCTGAATGATCTTAAGTGATCCAATACAGAAAATGCATTAGAGACATAATCAAAAAACTCGGATATGATTTAAATTGATAATGAAATAAAAATGCATGAGATTGAATTAAAATAAATCGATCAATACCTTTGATCGATTTATGAAAATCCCTCTTACTAAATTGAATATATTTCACGATAATATATGAATAATAATATAGGAATATATTAATTATAAGTTAAAAAGATAAACAATATTTGTTGTTAAACAAAATGAAGAGGTGCACTTGAATATGGATGGGGGAGGAAACTCTATCCTACGACATATAAAAATATTTTAGGAATCTAAAGAAAAGATTTCCAACTTTAAAAACCACATGTGATGTCTCGAGGCTATCCTTGGCCTCCGAGTAGGGATATGAGACCCATTAGTATTTTTTAAGCACCAATTATGAGTGTACATGTGTTAAACATGGTTAGTGGAGGAATATCAGTAATTTGGCTCTAGAGCCAAGTTGTAGGGCTAAAGGTACATGAATGGCACATCAAACCACCATAGATGACCTCTCTAGGGGGTTTATTTAGAATTCAAGTGGGGATATAGGAATCATTAGGATATTTTGAGCATGAGGCATGGATTTTTGGTCCTTCAACATTATCAATGGAGGAGACCTAGGCCTTAGGTTCTAAAATAATCGTTTGGGCATATAAGAGCAAGAACAATGCAATGAACCAACACAAAGAACATCTATAATCCACCTTTGCTATTTGGAAGGGGATAGTTAGCATTATTGTGTTTTGAACATTAAGTATGGGGTTCAAAACCCTCAAAATGGATAGGGGAATAAATCCAAACCTTAGATCCTAAAGGAATATTCTAAGCATTAAGGGCCAATAATGAAACCGTGAATCGACAAAAATGACTTTTAAAGGGCATCCTTTTCCTCTAAGTAGGAATATAGGTCCCAAATTAGCATTTTTGAGAGTTAGGTATGGGTCTAAGGGCCATGGATATATTTAGTTCAGGAAAATTGAATATTAGACCTGAAAGGAAGCTTCCAACCATTTAGGGCCAAGAACGATGCCTTGAATAACCACACATTTCCTCTTGAGGGTATCTTTTTCATGTGATTGGGGGTATTAATGACATTAGGATATTTTGAGTAGTAGGTATGTGAATCATATCCCTATAAACAACTATGTAAGAATACCATACCTTAGGCTTTAAAGGAAGTTTTGAGACATTCAGGGTCATGAACAATACCTTTAGGCACAACACATGACTTCTAAAGAGCATCCTTATCCTTTAAGAATGTATGTTATTTAATTTAATTTTTTTTTTATCATTAGGTATGAATATTAAGGCTTTGATATCGTGGAGGGAGGAAATCCAAGTCATAGCCCGTAAACAAAGCTTTTAGGCCTCTACAACCAAACACAATGCCCCAAACCATTAAAACTAATTGACTGATAGTTTTAGATTGGTCACTCTATTTTGTGTAAAGGAATTAAGTGTTTGATATCAACATAGCCTAAATGGCCAAGCACATAAAGGAGGATTATAATAATCTACAACCAAACAAGATGCCTCAGACCACCATACCTAACTTTGATACCAATCCTAGTGTGAATATCCTATAAATGACACCTATATTTGCAATTAGAGGCTAGAAATTGCCCACAGGGGCCCTTCATGGTGATATTGTTTAAGTGTTAAAGGATAGGGGTTAAGGCTGATAATATTTAGGTCAAAATATACCATAGCTTATAGGTTTTATTCCATTGTATAAATAATGTGAACACATGCACACTATTAATGTGATATAACACATGCACATTATTAATGTGCATTCATTCTATAACACAAGCACATTTCTTTTACATAAAAAAATTCACAAATCTCAACCTCAAACTCTCAAAAAATACTATTTTGTTTGGAGGTTAACTAACATATTCCACGAAAAACTATTGTTGCAAACATTTTTAATGATTTTTGTGTAATTGGAAGGGAAATATTATATATTTCTTGTTACAAAATGTAGGATTTCAGTAGAGGATAATACAATTATGACATCTAGTGAACCTCCAATGATTATTTCATCAAAACAAGTTTTTGTGGATGAACATACAATGTTGGATTTGTTTGGAGATAATTATACTGTGGATCAAATTAGAGAGAAAAATGGTGCATATACTTCTAGTGAAGAAGTTGTTATGGCTAAACCTCTATTTGAATAGTTATACATTCCTAAAACTACCTATGAATAGATATCATGAGTCGAATGAAATTGATGGTTCATAGATCTAAGTTCCACTTATCATTTTATGGGGAGTTGTAAGTCACTTCTCGAAGTGATTTAGGGACACATGGGGAGTCTGTTCCAATGGTATAAAAACCAAATTAACTGGTATAATTGAGCTTCAAAAGCCCCTACAAGTTCTTTTTGGAAAGGATGACATGAGCATGTTGTCCAAATGCTTATGATCTGTAGTTTTCAAAATTCACTCTTCAATCTGGAAATTACATTACATGTTGCTGAGCACAACTCTAGTCACATAAATCATCAAATGACACTATTTGGGCCATTAACTCAAGGGATAGGGGTTCCCTTAGTTGTAATTTTATATCGTGAGTCCAATGGAATCAACAATTCATTAATATGAGTCTTGGTTAACATTTTATGGCAAGTCACAACTTGCTTCCAAAAGCTATATAGGGACACATGAAAATTTATGTTGGGGGCTTAAAATATAAACTAAGAAATAGATTGAACGTTGTACGCTCCTACAAGCATTTTTGGTCAAGGCTGACATGAGTACACTTTTCATATTTTTGCAATCTAGAGTTTTTAAAAATTGACCCTTTAACACATAAATTTCATTGCAGGTTACTCAAGAAAACTCTAGTTCTGAAAATAATCATATAACACATGATTTGGGCCATGGCCTTAGGGGACATGGGTTTCCTTAATTGTAATATGTTGTCACAAGTCCAAGAAAATTGATGGTTCATCAATAATAAATACATTTTTTATCGATTAGATCAAAGTGGAGAAAGGTATAGAGAGATAGAGATTTATGTTGTAGAAAAAAAACCAAGATTCATAGATTTTATCGATTATCACATTTGACTAATTTATTTAGTCATTAACAATTTACAAGAAATTAATAGATATAAAAAAATAAAATTGATTAACAAAATATTACCATCCAATTTTACCAACCAAACCAACCACCATAAACCAATACAAAAATTTCAACAATTTCAAACAAGAAGCAATGTTCATTTATAAATAAAACCTGAAAAAAATGTAGATTGCATTCCTTTTACCAACATTATTGGTGGAAAATCCAAAGTATTAACACTCCATTATAGAAGGATGGTGATTCTGTAAACCACAACACACTTTAAATGAATTATAAATTTAATCGTATGCTAGGTGACATTAATAAAATTCGTGTGATTGTTTGATTCCTCAACTATGTGTTTCACCTTGTAGAGATAGTTCTTAATAAATGGAAAACACAATATAAATAAGTTCCACCGACCGAGAAGTGTACCATATTTTTAATGTTCAATTCCTCACCACCTATTGGGAATTGTGACATATTTTTAATGTTCAATTCCTTGTAAATATACTCTAGTCTTCTTTCCACCATTCCCTATGTGCTTTTCTCGTATATTTTGTGGACTCTTTGCCATCGTTATACTAGAAAGAGTCACCCACCATCCAAGGCTTATCTTGTGACTGATCTTTCTTGAAAGTTATTACAACTATATATATTTATGACTGTGACATATTTTTAATGTTCAATTCCTTGTAAATATACTCTAGTCTTCTTTCCGCCATTACCTATGTGCTTTTCTCTTATATTTTGTGGACGCTTTGCTATCGTTCACTTAAAAAAGTCACCCACCATCCAAGGCTTATCTTGTGCCTCATATTTCTTGAAAGTTATTGCAAAGATTTATATTTATGATTGTGACAATTTTTTGATGTTCAATTCCTTGTAAATATACTTTACTCTTCTTTCCACCATTCCCTATGTGTTTTTCTCTTATATTTTATTTTGTGGACTCTTTGTTGTCGTTCTACTAAAAAAAGAGTCACCCACCATCCCAGGCTTATCATGTGCCTCATCTTTCTTGCATCTTTTATGCCTCTAGGTGCCAAAGCCCAAAAATCAATTACCATTACAATTGAAAATAATACTATTACTGAGTGACAGAAAGTTCAATTAATTTTTTTAGATTGACTTGATTGGATTAAGAATATATTCTCGGGGTGGAAAAAAAAACAAATTAGGTTCATATGTATGTCAAGTAAAAGTTTAATATGTTTGAATGTCAAGAGGGATTCAAACTAACCAGTGATTAATTTTGAAAGGTTGACCTTAATCCAGTTTTAAAGGAAAATACACTATACCCTTTAGTGATGAAATGTTACAAAAATAACTGTACTATGATTGACACGAGTAAATTAAGTATCCACTTGATAATGAAAAGGACTTATAAAATATTTACCCCTTCAAAGTTTTAATAGTGTTTAAAATTAGCCAAAAACATAATGGAAAACTTTCTATTTGATTAAAACCTAATACATTAACATATTTTCCTTTCAAATTGTAATTATCCACAAAAGTATCATTTTACAAAATGAACATAAGTCAAAAAATGTTATTCAATGAACTTGCTTCTATTCATTTCGCATTCTTCCAAATCATTAGAGTTTACATCATGAGAGAGATGAAACTATTTCCTCAATGGAAGAGGCTTTCTATTTCTAATTGGTTTCCATACATGATAAATGACATTCCAACTTACATCATTTAGAGGATGAGGTGCACGAAGAGTTCAAGAAACATGATCACATCTAATTCATTATAATAAAATCTTCAACTATCATCATTTTTTATCATGTTTGATTTTGAGAAGCCTCTTTCACATACTGCTACACTAGATGAAATAACATGAATAGTTTTCCATAGTCACATCAAACATGGAAAACCTTCAAACCATTCAATTTCACCTCCACATATAACCCATGCTCCAAACTTATTCTTTTTGGGTATGATTTATAAATAGTACAATTAAAAGCATCCATCTGACCCAAACATATATTAGTCACGATAGGTGAGTCCCCCAAACTAAATTTTTCACATAAACATATTAACCATATTCTTGTTTGAGAGTCTCTACCATCCATATCTTCATAATAATGAAAATGAATAAAAAACATAGAGACATCAAATATAGTTAAATCTATGAACCTTATATCTAGAGTATCAATCACATTCATTAAAATTCTTTTTCCCGAAAGAACGCAATCATCTAGTGCCATTGATCTATGTGTATTGGGAAAACTCCCAAACATCAATGGATGTACATGTACCATACCTACACTATATGTAAATTCAAGAGTTCCTATTTGTGATCTACATCAATAAATTATATGGGTACCACCCTTGCTCCAAATATTCCCCCCAAATATTGTTTATGAAGCATGTTGATAGTAATATCTAAAGTAGTTGCAATAGAATTAATGGTGGCATGATTCTCTTGGAACTTCTAATTCAACTTATTTAACTTAATAAAATCTTTTGCAAGTAAATGGATATACAAAATTGAATTTAGAATATTGTTGTCAATAAATACATATTTTTCTCCCCTAACTCCCTGTAGAATTCCTGCAAAAACCCCGATAGATCTAGAATTCTAGTTAAATTGAACACATACAATTTAATGATATTCAAGAGATGAGAGAAAGTTTTTGCTCCATAAATAAGAGAATTATATTAATAAAAAATGAATATACATGAGAAACCATCCTCAAAAAGAAGAGAGGAGGTGAATATATAGAATTTTTATGTTTCCAACATAGAAATTCTAGTCAAAAAAGCTAGAAAAAGCTAAAATAGGTGTCATAGGCTAAGGGAGACCACATAGTTCAACCTACACCACTAAAGACACATGTCACACACTCATTAATTCCCACAAGATTCAAGTGATGTGCATTATCTCACTTAATCTCACTTAATTGACAAGAGAAGCAGTTCCAACTCACTTAACTGACCCGAAATAGCAGTTACTAATAATAGTAACGAAAAAAATCATTAATTAAGGAATAAATATCTCACTCAAAGAGGAGGTGCGCATTCCCCAATAATGGATGAGTTTTTTCATGGGGGAGTTGGAATAAATCAAGAATAAATCAAGAAAATCAAGAACTGGGAGTTGAGTCTTGATCTAAAAATAACAGTTTTCCCTAAAATCTAGGGATGAGGCACCCTTCTTCTCTATGTGGCCAAATTAGGTGAAATAATGTGTGATGGAATGTATTAACCAATATATAGGATTCTAAGCTAGGTATAAACTAATGTAAGTTAGGCTTATGCTCCAACACCCCCCTTTAAGCCTAACTGTAATGACAAAAAAATTTAGTCCCGACAACTTGGCCATTTTAGG
>SNQJ01S0059527.1:80608-92105 GCA_010110895.2 Picea sitchensis | reverse complement strand
TGAGAAACCATCCTCAAAAAGAAGAGAGGAGGTGAATATATAGAATTTCCAACATAGACATTCTAGTAAAAAAAAACTAGAAAAAGCTAAAATATGTGTCATAGGCTAAGGGAGACCACATAGTTCGACCTAGACCACTAAAGACACATGTCACACACTCAGTAATTCCCACAAGAGTCAAGTGATGTGCATTATCTCACTTAATATCACTTAACTGACAAGAAAAGCAGTTTCAACTCACTTAACTGACCCGAAATAGCAGTTACTAATAATAGTAACGACAAAAATAATTAATTAAGGAATAAATCTATCACTTAAAGAGGAGGTGCGCATTCCCCAATAATGGATGATTTTTTTCATGGGGGAGTTGGAATAAATCAAGAAAATCAAGAAAATCAAGAATCGGGAGTTGAGTCTTGAACTAAAAATAGCAGTTTTCTCTAAAATCTAGGGATGAGGCACCCTTCTTCTCTATGTGGCCAAATTAGGTGAAATAAAGTGTGATGGAATCTATTTACAAATATCTAGGAGTCTAAGCTATGTATAAACTAATGTAAGTTAGGGTTATGCTCCAACACTCCCAATGTTTTAACAAAGAAAGAATGAGCTTAACAAGTCTTCCCATAACCTTTCATCTAGATATCCCTTTGATTTGGTGAATTTGTAACTCCTCTAACCAAGCGATTTGAAAATTTTACATTAGTTCTTTCAGTTGTCTATGACTTTTAGAAGATTTCCCAAGCCATAAATAAACTTTATTTGAAGATTTATCAATATATAGCACCTCTGGAAAATGAGATGAAGCATCATTTTCTACTTATTCTTCTAGATGAGTTATGTATTGGATATATAATAATTGAAGAGCATCTCAATTAATTTTAGTAGGTAAACCATAAAAAATATCTCTTATCGTAGAATCCCCATCAAATACAAATCCAACTATTTTAATCAACGATAGATCCATCTCTAATAAAAGAGTTGTCACTTGTTAAACACACCAAATAAAGATAAACATGAACTACATTTAATTCATCGATATGATATAGATATAAATACATAGTATTGACATTTAGATTTGTATTTTAAGGTCTCTTGGACTCCCGATGACCATTAAACTATCACTTGACCTCTCACACTCCTACGCAAGTGACTAATACCATAACTGTAGTGGATTAGGTTTCCAACATTTCCCCCATTAATCCAAAGGGGTGTATATGAGTCCAAGGTGAGAGATGATATATGAAAGTAGGTAGCTAAAATTTGGAAGTGTGCATTTGTTGATGGTTGAATGTTCTCTCTAAATCTAATTGTTTTGGGATGATGACAAAATGAATGGTGATGGTGATTTAAGGAAGACCACAAACCAATTTGGTGGTTTAAGGATGACCACAAACTATAGAACATGGATCTAGGATCAATGGTTCTTAGGACATTTCCTAAGTTATATAGAAGTTGAAGCTCATGTATTATGATAATTAGAAGTTCTCTCGAATGATGGTTTAAATACGAACATAAACAATTATGCATTAGAAGTTGAAAGTATTCTACCAAGTGGAGGTTTGAGGAAAACCACAAACCATTATGTAGCAGAAGATGTAAGTCTTCTAGTAAGTAATGAATTAAGGAAAACAAAAACAAAAAAATCATGCTCGCACACTCGCTTGTTACTTCTCGATTGATGGGACTTCGAAACTTGAATCATGGCTGCCAATTGTTGATGTTGTTCCCCCGTCAGGTACAAGTTGATAAGATGAAAACATCTCAACTACAATACGTGTCAATATTCGAGAGTGAATTTGTCGGTATGAATGACATATCTTCTTGAATACTCATGACCATATCCAAGAAGTTATCCACCCATAGTGGTTCCTTACTCTTCTAAATTTCTTTTTGTTAGAACATATGTTTGAAGGATGGTTTTGATTTCCATAAATCTCACAAAGATAAATATTGAAGCATTGATCTTCCATGTGGCCAACTCACTGATGATGTTGGAATTTCTAAATCTTCTCTTGAAATGGAGTAGGTGGATATGAATTCTTTCGAACCAATCCAACACTTTGGAACTTGATCATTATGGTGTAATCTAGAACATGAAAGGTGACATCCTTTTCATATCTAATACATATTCCATGCTTGTTCTACCTGATTTCTTCCCTAGGTCTGATGATCTTCTTGGAAAGAGGAGGTTGATCTTTATCTATACTTGAATCTAGGGCTGGCTCACTGAGATGCTCCCATTCTAGCTATTGGTTTGGATCAACATCATCATCATCGAAAATAGGGTTCTGAACAAGGACTAGTTCAAAATGTCAAGTTCAATATTCTTTTGTTCAAGTGCATCGTGAAGAAGTTGAGTATGAGTTTGCAACAATCCCACTTTGGCTTGCGAAACTTGCAAGCATGTTACAACAAAGTATTTTTCAATGGTGATTATATTTTCCACAGAAGAGATTATTAAATCTAACGGTTCCTCAACTCTAAGACAATGCAGCCAACAAATTGAGGTTGTTAGTTTATACTAAAAAAATCGTCCATTTACATAAAAACACAAGTAAACCTAGAAAGATACCTTGATTCTTGAGAATGTGTTGTGTATCCTTCTGCAAATAACTGCAAACTCCTTGTCCTTATTTCCAAAAGTTAAGCACCTGAATAAAGTGAATATTTTCCCCTTAAATGTCAATTATCCAAAATGGATCATAAAAGATGATCATACTTGATTTGTTTTAGAAATCCCCTTGAGATCAAATGAAATGAGAATATGAGTTAATATAATGAATCACCATTTCCTAAGTATATTGATAATATTAAATAAAAGAAAGACCTAAAAGTTAAGACAAACTTGTAGAAGACAAATTAGACTTCTCTACACAGACATGATCAAATATTTCATGTTCCAAGGATTCTACAACATGATATATGGTGGAGAGAAAAGGATGGCTTCCTTGTCACTGATATTTGCGAAGAAGAGATGACTTGTAGGAATGCTGTAACCCATACTGAATAGAGGAAGTGTATATGAGAAAAAGAATTTGAAAATAATCCTACTTCTTCCAACATGCTCATTAGTGAATGGTGTGCATGGGATCTTTGTATTAAAGAAGGAACTCCTTGAAAATGAATCTGGAGGAGAAATTAACTCAAAAGTGGGGTGTTGGTAATATTTATCACGTTGCTAGCTTGCTCCATGAAAAGTTACCTAGAGAGGGAGGGAATTATGATCACCTATCTCACAACACGCAGGTGAACACTATTGGATGCAACGTACAATTTCTTCTTGCTCACCTCATTCTCTTTCAGGAAATTAGATCTCCCTCAATGATGAAAAATCACATCAAAATTGTTGTCGGAATTAGGAGACAAAATTTGTTCGAATTCAAGGTAAATTGCATTCCCTGGTGGCCACTTGTAGCAATGTGTCATTCCACATTCTCATCCCTGCGTTTCCCAATGATAAGTGAGCGTGCAATGTATAAGGTGTCATTATGCACGCATGGAAGGAGGTAACAGAGTGAAATTTGTGTATTTTTGGACACACAAATAAAGATTGTAGGTCTCAAGATAACTGCTGGAACCTCAACATAGGCAACAGATGCTCCTCCATATGGCTCACGACTTCCAATAATGAAAGCAGGAATGTAATCTTCAGTTTTATATTGCAACATATGTAGAAACTCCAGGAGTTTTATAGTAAGAGGTCAAATTATTCAATTTTATTGCGTACTGTTGTTTCCACGACCTGCTGAATTTGTTTTAATTTACAGAGTTTTTATTCACCACTCGAATATCCATTAGGTTATGTTTACAATTCTATGAGGCCATGGAGCCATGTGGTCGACATCGAGCGAACTATTCTTTCACTTTTTCATAGAATGTCGTGTGTTGGCCATTCACAACGGCATACACCAATTTTTGTAGCTTTCATCTTTTAAAAATGGAGGGCCTCAATTTCAAGCCTATCACGCTCACATGGATGCATTTGTGCAAGATATAATAGAAAAGGATCTCAATATTATGTCGCAGAAGGAGCTTAAAAAAATGATGTGGTTTTTCTTTCGAGAATAAAGATTTCCAATTCTAACATTGTGTGGAATCCAAACCCCAATTATATCCAGATTCTAATGAAGGAAGTTCCATAATGGATTCTTGAGAGTGGAAGAATATGAACAGTAGTAATGATATGCATAATTAGGATAAAACTGAGAAATTTCACTCACTCAGGTGGAATATGGGTGACTTAGATGGAAAATGGTCGAGAATCCACGAGAGGTGTAGATTGAAAGGAATATTTCGAGAGATGTTTCCATATATATATATATATATATTCCAAAGAGAGGAAAAAATCAAGGTGACTAGATTTTTTTATCAACACCATTCTACAAGTGAGTGGTCTAAATGCCTATGTTTAATTAGAGGTTTATAAATTTTCTTTAAAACTTCTAGAGAGAGAAACCAAATGAAGCAATATTCCAATTACAAACATGTAGAGCTATGTATTGTGTAATTTCACCATCTCATGATGTAGTCCTCAGTCTCACCTTCATCAAACATTTTTTAGAATCAAAATTTGATTTCATACACTCAAGATATTCATAGATATTCATAATTTTTTCTAGAAGTCCAACATAGAGATTAAAAAATTGCAAGAAGAATTTTTCTAAGTGTCAAGTTCTCCTCTTTTCACTTTGTCATTTCTCTCACTCATCTCCATACTTTACCATTTTCATCTCTTATCCCTTAACCTCTCTTCATCCTCTCATTCTATACTAAAACAATTTTCCCATTTTCTTATTGCTCTCATATTTTCTCATACTTAAGAATTTTTTCCTCTTCCACTCTATTCTCCTTCCTCACTACTCTACTCTTACTACTCTCCATACTTAACCATTTTCTCTCTTTCACTCAACTCTCCTACTCCATATTCCACTCTTACATTCCTTACTCTCTGACCGCAACCGCACCCTTCACGCACGATCACCCTCCTCAGGACCTTCTTCTACTCATGGCCCGAAGAACTCCAAGGTTCCTCTATCTTCCAATCGGAAGATTTACACCCACAGTTCACTTCGCGCAATCCTCCTTTTATCTATTTGGAGGATCGGCCCTCGCACCTTCGCGAGTTCAACAACCATGCGTTACCCCTTCGGATCCCCGAGACCCGAGATGTCGGTCGATCGCTGGCTTTTATTACTCCGCTATCGGGACTTCGCTCCCCCGCAGCCTCGCTAGGTCGCAACTTCGTTGCTCGTGAGTCCAAACACTTGACTCTTCGGCTCCCGAGCTCCGATGACCCAAAACGTCGATATTCCCCTATCAGGATGTCGCTACCTCGCGTCCTCGCGACTTGAGCCTCCCAATCCTCAAACTTTCAACTTACGAGCCCCGAGTACGCGAGACTCCGATTTCGCCACCTGTCTTCCACTATCACCTGTGGCCCACACTACTTACAGAGCTGTCGGAATGTCGCACCTCGCACTCTCGCGACTTCAGTTACATAAGGTTTGGAGTCTCACCTTGCGAACTCCCGATATGCCGATCCACGAGTAGACCCACGCTCCTCGCAATCCCGATCGACGGCTCTTGTCTTCCTGAGCTTTGAACCTCTTCCACTCCTGCACTGTAGCCTTCCTGCACCCCCGCATATCCAATGGCCCTCGGAGCTTCGCAAAATCTCCCCGAAGAATTTCGTCCATCCGTTTCTTCCAATTGAACTCCACGAAATAACGAGCCGTTCTTCCACCAAACTCATCACCCTGCGCGCAACCTTGAGACGTCCCTTGCAACCTTCAAGGCACAACTTGTTTACTCCGTCCTTCGACGAACTCGAAGGTCTATCCCTCTTGAGCTTTTCTCTCATCTTTCGAGCCTCTTCAGGAAATTCCTTGCACGCACCCCTTGCGGAAAATCTTCAAACACGGCTAAGTGTTGAAGTCTCCTCGACCCTGTGCACTCTTGCAACAACAGTCTTCAACTCTTTTGTTCAGAATCACAACTCTGAGTCTTCGTCTTGGCCTGCACACTCCTTGCACGGCTCCGGTGCTAAATTTGCACTTCTGAGAGCTTAGAACCAAAAGCTTTCTCTAATTGAACCTTGCAGTCACGCACTCCTTGCGGACAAATTCAACTACACTCCTTGTAGGAATCCTCTGGTTCAATATAGAGAAACAATTGAAACTAATTCACACAACCTCTCAGATATTGATTCAACCATAAAATCACATACACAACATATAAAAGAAAATGCATGACAAGAAGCAAATGTTCATGAGAAAAGCATCAATACACAAAGAAATAACACATATCCATGGAATTGAATCAAGATTTCTTCTATTAATTCAATTTCTGTACATGGGTGTTCTTCATACAATTCTTTGTTGCTCCTGCTCTTCTTGAATGCTCTCGATATCCAGAATTATTTCCATAATAATGTTACAATATACAAAGGAGGGTGTCTATATCCCGTTTCCCTCTCGAGCTCTAAACTATCAAATCTAGACTTAACTATTCTATCTACTTTACATTAAATCTATTAAATGCCTCATCTACCTAAGGATGAGAGCTTATCCGCTCAAGGTCCATTACAATATACAAAGTGCACTTCATTAATTCCACACATTAATGTTTGGCACAGTAATATCATGGTGTCTTCAAAATTTGTGATGGCGCTGTCCAGCTGTCTTCCGCTCCACGCTGGCCCGCTTTATGAGTAGTCGATGCTCCTACATCATACTCCTCGGCTTGAAAAATTTCATGGGCTCTTATCCATGAGCTCCTGCACGGTGTGTCCATGCTTCTGAATCTCTACTTCGCTTTCCCAGTTGGCATCTTCCACTGGGTGATTCTTCCATTTGACCAGGTATTCAAAATATTGATTTCGCCTGGTCCTTCTCCCTACTCGCTTGTCCAGTATGCACTCCATCTGTGCTTTCTATGCTATTGGCATCTGCTTCTGCCACTGGATCATTGGTTGCTCAGTTCCAGTTTCTTCTCCTCCAGCCCTGTATGGGTATAAATCTGCAACATTGAATATCAGAGATATTCTGATGCCATTCGGCAATTCAATCTCATAAGCATTCTCTCCGAACTTCTTCAGGACTCTACATGGTCCGATTTTCTTCATTTTCATCTTGTTATATGTTCCCCTTGGGAACCTTTCCTTTCTCAGATGTGCTAGAACAAGATCCCCAACTTCGAACTGAAGTTGTCTCTTCCGTTGATCTACTCTGTGCTTGTACTCCTGATTTGAGTCTTGCAGTCGCTGCTTCACCTTGCTGTGAAGTTCCTTCATCGCTTCATCGAATTCTTCTGCGCTTTCACTGTTATTCGCAGTCTGTTCTGACTCCTTGAGTTCAAAAACTCCCCTTGGTTGTGTCCCATACACAATCTAAAATGGACTTTTCCCTGTACTCTGATTCATAGAATCATTGTATGCAAACTCCACCTGTGGCAATATATTGTCCCAGCTGCTATGGTGCTCTGTCACCAAGCTCCTCAACAAGTCTCTCAGACTCCTGTTGACTACCTCGGTCTGTCCGTCTGTCTACGGAAGGTATACTAAACTAAACGGCAAGTTTGTTCCTAGCTTCTTCCATAGAGTCCTCCAAAAATGACCTATGAATTTCGTATCCCTGTCTGAGACTATGCTTCTAGGCAATCCATGAAATCTAACAACCTCTTTGAAAAACAAATTCGCGATGTGAGTCACATCGCTGGTCTTCTGGCATGGAATAAAATGTGCCATCTTTGAAAACTTTTCCACCACCACAAAGATGGAATCAACCCCTCTCTGTGTCCTCGGAAAAACTATACAAAATCCATGCTTATCACCTCCCATGGCCTCTCTGGTATGGGTAATGGCTGATAAAAACCTGCATTTTGTTTCCTCCCCTACGAATGCTGACACATTCAAAATCTGTCAACAAACCTCTTGACATCTTCTCGCATTCCTAGCCAAAAATACGCTTCACTCAGCTTCGCGGATGTTTTGTCATGGCCAAAATGTCCAACTAAGCCTCCGCTGTGTTTTTCCTTCAGCAAGTTCTCCCTCATGGAGCAATTCGAAATACACAACTGATTGCCTCTGAACAACAATTCCTCCTGGACCATATAATCTATCCATGGGTTCCGATCCCTGAGAACTGGATTCTCAGCTGCTTCATACGCTTCTCCGAAGTCTGCATCTCCTGCGTACATGTCCTTCAGGTTCTCAAAACCCAATGTTTTGACTCGGAACTCCTGCAGCAACAAACACTTTATGCTCAAAGCATCATCCACTTTGTTAGCAGTCCCTGAAATATGTTTGATCACAAACGTGAAATTCAGCATGCACTCTACCCATTTTGCATGCTTCTGGTTCAACTTCTCCTGTTGACTCACAAACTGCAATAAATGATTATCGCTGTACAATACAAAGTATTTTGCGATCAAGTAATGCCTCCATTTCTTTAATGCCTGGATGATGGCATAAAACTCTTTATCATACGTGGAGTATTTCAGCTTCGCTTCATCCAACTTCTCGCTGAAATATGCAACTGGCCTGTCCTCCTGACTCAAGACCCCTCCTACGGCATATCCGCTTGCATCACATTTCACTTGAAATGTCTTCTTGAAATCTGGCAACACCAAAACTAGTTGTTCAGTGATCTTCCACTTCAATAGATTGAATCTTTTCTCAGCCTCGGCTGCCCAATGAAAAGTCTTATGCCGCTTATTCACAGTGTCCGTCATTGCTGCGCTAATCCCACTGAAATTCTTGATGAACTTTCTGTAGAAACTAGCCAATCCATGGAAACTCCTCACCTCGAAAACGTTTCTCGGTGATGGCCAATTCTTGATCACTTCCACCTTCTCAGGATCCATCTTCAACTCATTCGCTGAAATAACAAAACCCAAGTAAATGAGCTCTATCTTCATGAAGGAGCACTTCTTAATGTTGACCAACAGCTTCTCTTGCTGTAGATTCTTCATTACAATGGCCAAATGTTTCAAATATTCAGCCTTTGTCTTACTGTAGATCAATATATCATCCAGATATACAACTACAAACTTCCCGATGAATTCCCTCAGGACTTCATTCATCAGCCTCATGAATGTCCTCGATGCGTTTGTCAAACCAAACGGCATGACCAACCATTCGTACAAACTTTCGTTTGTCTTGAATGTTGTCTTCCATTCATCACCTTCCCTCATGCGAATCTGATGATATCCGCTCTTCAGATCTATCTTCGAAAAATAATTTGCCCCGCTCAGCCAATCCATCAGATCATCCATTCTCGGTAGTGGAAATCTGTACCTGATGGTAATTTTCTTGATCGCTCTCGAATCAGTGCACATTCTCCAACCTCCATCCTTATTCAGACTAAGCACTATAGGAACAACACACGGACTCAAGCTTTCTCTGACCAGTCCTTTGTCCAACAAATCTTGGACCTGGTTCTTGACCTCCTCGTTCTCATGTGGCGTCAACCTGTATGCTTCTTTATTCGGCAAACTGGCTCCTGGTATGAGATCAATGTGATGACTCACACTCCTCATCGGTGGCAACGAACGAGGTAATTCATCCACGATGATGTCAACGAACTCTCCCAGCAGTTCATGAATCTCCTCTGGTAGATCATCCACTCTTGTGCTAGTCAGGACAATTCTCGGTTTCCTGACCACAAAGAATTGTGGATCTTCCTTCTTCTCCATCTCTGTAAGAAGTTCCTTCCCACTCATGAGAAGTATAGTGTTGCTTACCTCCGGCTTCACCTCCTTATCCTTTATCGGAAACAACCTGTGTGTTATCCCATCTTTCTCCAGGGTATATGTGTTCATTCTCCCGTCATGAACCACATTTCGGTCATATTTCCATGGTCTACCCAGCAATACATGACATACATCCATGGGAATGACATCACAGAGAACTTTATCCTTATATTCCCCCATCTTGAAATCAACTAAACATTGTTTAGTGACACTCACCTGATGTCCCTTCTATAACCATGAAACTTTGTATGGACTCGGGTGATCAGTCATTTCCAGCTCTAATTTTTCCACCATCTCGGTTGAAACGAGATTGTCGGTGCTTCCGCTGTCCACAATGACCTTGCACTTCCAGCCCTTGGTTTTGCAAGTTGTTTTGAACAGTCTGGTCCTCTGAGCTATGTCCTCCACCTCTTTCTCAGGTGTCAAAAGAAATTTATGCACCATCAGTGACCTCCCACTTCCGGTGTCTTCATTCTCAACATCACGCCTCTGCGCTTCAGCGATGTGAGTTTCTCCGACGTTCTTCTTCTTCTCTGGACACTCAAAGGATTTGTGCCCATTTTTCCCACATGTAAAACATGTGATTACTCCACCTCGGCCTCTTCCTCTACCTCTGGTACGAGGAAAAGTGTTTGCATCAACATAATCTCCTCTCTGTTCGTTATGCTGTCTCCTCGGCTCAACATATTGCTATCTCTGCGAGGTACCACCTCTTTCTACCTTACCCTGAGGTTTCTGCCATTCCTCCTTGGGCTTCTGAGTTCTTTCCTGGGCAACTGCCTTGCCTCTGGGTTGACTTCTGCCTTGCCCTTGCTGGCCTTGCTTTCGACTCAGCTTCTCCTCGGCTTTCAGATCCATCTGGTAAGCATCTTCCACCGTTCTGATGGTAACCATGCTTAATTCATCCTGAATGTCGTATCTCATACCATTTAGGTATCTAGCAACCTTCTCATCATTGCTGTCCCAATGACCTGCTCGGATATTGAGCTTATAAAACTCTTCGGTGTATTCCTTCACCGTCATCAACTTCTATCTCGGGTTCTGCATTCACCCAGACAGTGTGATATGATAATACCTTGGGATGAATTTCGCTTTCATCTTCGCGATCACCCGATCCCATATTTTAATCTTCTGCTTGCCTTTGGAACGTCTATCTGCCTGTAGCTCGTCCCACCATAATGCTGCGTGTCCCTTCAACTTGGTAACAGCATGACTCACCTTTTTATCCTCTTTGATATCTTCATAATCGAAGTAGGTGTCAAGAGCTCGGATCCAATCCAACAACTCTTTTTCATCCAGGCTTCCTTCATAGATTGGAATGTCCATTTTCGTCTGCACGCCCATTCTGGCGATGGCTTTAATCAACCGCTCGGTTGATGCATCCTCTGCTGTGACCTCTTCTTCATGTCCAGCTTCTTCTTCAACTTCAGAATCACTAAAATCTCCAGCGCTGACTCCGCGTCTCTGAGCTGTCTCCATCTCCTCAAGCCTTGCTCGGAGATCTCTCATCTGTTGCTCCATTTCTGGATTCCCTGCCAGCCTGCCTCTTCTTCGCACATCCCTATCTTCTGGATCAGGTGATTGCCTTCCTCTCCTGGGCGACATGATGAATTCTCTTCTCTACTACAGAAAGCAAAGATATTTCCGCTCTGATACCACTTGACGGCAAGCGCACTCTTCGCGCACGATCGCCCTCCATAGGACCTTCTTCTACTCACGTCCCGAAGAACTCCAAGGTTCCTCTATC
>SNQJ01S0059527.1:69660-80088 GCA_010110895.2 Picea sitchensis | reverse complement strand
TTTCCCTCTCGAGCTCTAAACTATCAAATCTAGACTTAACTATTCTATCTACTTTACATTAAATCTATTAAATGCCTCATCTACCTAAGGACGAGAGCTTATCCGCTCAAGTTCCATTACAATATACAAAGTGTGCTTCATTAATTCCACCCATTAATGTTTGGCACAGTAATATCATGGTGTCTTAAAAATTTGTGCTGGCGCTGTCCAACTGTCTTCCGCTCCACGCTGGCCCGCTTGATGAGTAGTCGATGCCCCTGCATCATACTCATCAGCTTGAAAAATTTCATGGGCTCATGTCCATGAGCTCCTGCACGGTGTGTCCATGCTTCTGAATCTCTTCTTCGCTTTTCCAGCTGGCATCTTCCACTGGGTGATTCTTCCATTTGACCAGGTATTCAAAATATTGCTTTCGCCTGGTCCTTCTCCCTACTCACTTGTCCAGTATGCACTCCATCTATGCTTTCTATGCTATCGACATCTGCTTCTGCCACTGGATCACTGGTTCCTCAGTTTTAGTTTCTGCTCCTCCGGCCTTGTATGGGTATAAATCTGCAACATTGAATATCAGAGATATTCTGATGCCATTCGACAATTCAATCTCATAAGCATTCTCTCTGACTTCTTCAGGACTCTGCATGGTCCGATTTTCTTCATTTTCAACTTGTTATATGTTCCCCTTGGGAACCTTTCCTTTCTTATATGTGCTAGAACAAGATCCCCAACTTCGAACTGAAGTTGTCTCTTCCGCTGATCTGCTCTGTGCTTGTACTCCTGATTTGAGTCTTGCAGTCGTTGCTTCACCTTGCTGTGAACTTACTTCATCGCTTCAGCGAATTCTTCTACGCTCGCACTGCTAGTCGCAGTCTGTTCTGACTCCCTAAGTTCAGAAACTCCCCTTGGTTGTGTCCCATACACAATCTAAAATGGACTTTTTCCTGTACTCCGATTCATAGAATCATTGTATGCAAACTCCGCCTGTGGCAATATATTGTCCTAGCTGCTATGGTGCTCTGTCACCAAGCTCCTCAACAAGTCTCCCAGACTCCTGTTGACTACCTCGGTCTGTCTGTCTGTCTACGGATGGTATGTTGAACTAAACGCCAAGTTTTTTCCTAGATTCTTCCATAACGTCCTCCAAAAATGACCTATGAATTTTGTATCCCTGTCCGAGACTATGCTTCTCGGCAATCCATGAAGTCTAACAACCTCTTTGAAAAACAAATTCATGATGTGAGTCGCATCATTGGTCTTCTAGCATGGAATAAAATGTGCCATCTTTGAAAACTTTTCCACCACCACAAAGATGGAATCAACCCCTCTCTGTGTCCTCGGAAAACCTAATACAAAATCCATGCTTATCGCCTCCCATGGCCTCTCTGGTATGGGCAATGGCTGATAAAAACCTGCATTCTGTTTCCTCCCCTTCGAATGATGACAAATTCAACATCTTTCAACAAACCTCTTGACATATGCTCGCATGCCTGGCCAAAAATACGCTTCGCTCAGCTTCGCGGATGTTTTGTCATGGCCAAAATGTCCCACTAAGCCTCTGTTGTGTTTTTCCTTCAGCAAGTTCTCCCTCATGGAGCAATTCGGAATACACAGCTAATTGCCTCTGAACAACAATCCCTCCTGGACCATACAATCTATCCATGGGCTCCGATCCCTAAGAACTGGATTCTTAGCTTCTTCATACGCTTCTCCGAAGTCTGCATCTTCTGCGTACATGTCCTTCAGGTTCTCAAAACCCAATTTTTTGACTCGGAACTCCTGCAGCAACAAAAACTTTCTGCTCAAAGCATCAGCCACTTTGTTAGCAGTCCCTGAAATATGTTTGATCACAAACGTGAAATTTTGCATGTACTCTACCCAGTTTGCATGCTTCTGGTTCAACTTCTCCTGTTGACTCACAAACTGCAATGCATGATTATCATTGTACAATACAAATTATTTTGCGATCAAGTAATGCCTCCATTTCTTTAATGCCTGGATGATGGCATAAAACTCTTTATCATACGTGGAGTATTTCATCTTCGCTTCATCCAGTTTCTCCCTAAAATATACAACTAGCCTGTCCTCCTTACTCAAGACCCCCCTACGGCATATCCGCTTGCATCACATTTCACTTGAAATGTCTACTTGAAATCTGGGAACACCAAAACCAACTGTTCAATGATATTCCACTTCAACAGATTGAAGCTTTTCTCAGCCTCGACTGTCCAATGAAAAGTCTTATGCCGCTTCTTGACAGTGTCCATCATTGCTGCGCTAATCCCACTGAAATTCCTAATGAACTTTTTGTATAAACTAGCCAATCCGTGGAAACTCCTCACCTCGAAAACGTTTCTCGGTGATGGCCAATTCTTGATCACTTCCACCTTCTTAGGATCCATCTTCAACTCATTCGCTGAAATAACAAAACCCAAGTAAATGAGCTCTATCTTCATGAAGGAGCACTTCTTCATGTTGACCAACAACTTCTCTTTCTGTAGCTTCTTCATTACAATGGCCAAATGTTTCAAATATTCAGCCTTTGTCTTACTGTAGATCAATATATCATCCAGATATATGACTACAAACTTCTCGATGAATTCCCTCAGGACTTCATTCATCAGCCTCATGAATGTGCTCGGTGCGTTTGTCAAACCAAATGGCATGACCAGCCATTCGTACAAACCTTCATTTTTCTTGAATGCTGTCTTCCATTCATCACCTTCCCTCATGTGAATCTGATGATATCCACTCTTCAGATCTATCTTCGAAAAATAATTTTCCCCGCTCAAGCAATCCATCAGATCATCCATTCTCGGTAGTGGAAATCTGTACCTGATGGTAATTTTGTTGATAGCTCTCGAGTGAGTGCACATTCTCCAACCTCCATCCTTCTTCAGACTAAGAACTATAGGAACAACACACGGACTCAAGCTTTCTCTGACCAATCCTTTGTCCAACAAATCTTGGACCTGGTTCTTGACCTCCTCATTCTCTTGTGGTGTCAACCTGTATGCTGCTTTATTTGGCAAACTGGCTCCTGGTATGAGATCAATGTGATGACTCACACTCCTCATCAGTGGCAACGAATGAGGTAATTCGTCCACGATGATGTCAACGAACTCTCCCAGTAGTTCCTGAATCTCCTCTGGTAGATCATCCACTCTTGTGCTAGTCAGGACAATTCTCGATTTCCTGACCACAAAGAATTGTGGATCTTCCTTCTTCTCCATCTCTGTAGGAATTTCCTTGCCACTCATGAGAAGTATAGTGTTGCTTACCTCCGGCTTCACCTCCTTATCCTTTATCGGAAGCAACCTGTGTGTTCTCCCATCTTTCTCCAGGGTATATGTGTTCATTCTCCCGTCATGAACCACATTTCGGTCATATTTCCATGGTCTACCCAACAATACATGACATACATCCATGGGAATGACATCACAGAGAACTTTATCCTTATATTCCCCCGTCTTGAAATCAACTAAACATTGTTTAGTGACACTCACCTGATGTCCCTTATGTAACCATGAAACCTTGTATGGACTCGGGTGATCAGTCGTTTCCAGCTCTAATTTTTCCACCATCTCAGTTGAAACAAGATTGTCGGTGCTTCCGTTGTCCACAATGACCTTGCACTTCCAGCCCTTGGTTTTGCAAGTTGTTCTGAACAGTCTGGTCCTCTGAGCTATGTCCTCCACCTCTTTCTCAGGTGTCAAAAGAACTTTATGCACGGTCAGTGACCTGCCACATCCAATGTCTTCATTCTCAACATCACGCCTCTGCGCTTCAGCGATGTGAGTTTCTCCGACATTTTTCTTCTTCTCTGTACACTCAAAGGATTTGTGCCCATTTTTCCGACGTGTAAAACATGTGATTACTCCAGCTCAGCCTCTTCCTCTACCTCTGGTACGAGGAAAAGTGTTTGCATCAACATAATCTCCTCTCTGTTCATTATGTTGTCTCCTCAGCTCAGCATATTGTTGTCTCTGCCAGGTACCACCTCTTTCTACCTTACCCTGAGGTTTCTGCCATTCCTCCTTGGGCTTCTGAGTTCTTTCCTGGGCAACTGCCTTGCCTCTGGGTTGACTTCTGCCTCGCCCTCGCTGGCCTTGCTTTCGGCTAAGATTCTCCTTAGCTTTCAGAGCCATCTGGTAAGCATCTTCCACCATTCTGATGGTAACCATGCTTAATTCATCCTGAATGTTGTATCTCAGACCATTCAGGTATCTAGCAACCTTCTCATCATCTCTCTCCCGATGACCTGCTCGGATATTGAGCTTATAATACTCTTCGGTGTATTCCTTCACCGTCACCAACTTCTGTCTCAGGTTCTGCATTCGCCTGAACAGTGTGATCTGATAATCCCTTGGGATGAATTTCACTTTCATCTTCGCGATCATCTGATCCCATCTTTTAATCTTCTTCTTGCCTTTGGAACGTCTATCTGCCTGTAGCTCGTCCCACCATAATGCTGCGTGTCCCTTCAACTTGGTAACATCATGCCTCACCTTTTTATCCTCTTCGATATCTTCATAATCAAAGTAGGTGTCAAGAGCTCGGATCCAATCCAGCAACTCTTCTGCATCCAGGCTTCCTTCATAGGCTGGAATGTCCATTCTCGTCTTCGCGCCCATTCTGGCGATGGCTTTAATCAACCGCTCGGTTGATGCATCCTCTACTGTGACCTCTTCTTCATGTCCAGCTTCTTCTTCAACTTTGGAATCACTAAAATCTCCAACGCCGACTACGTGTCTCTGAGCTGTCTCCATCTCCTCAAGCCTTGCTTGGAGATCTCTCATCTGTCGCTCCATTTCTAGATTCCCTACCGGCCTGCCTCTTCTTCGCACATCCCTGTCTTCTGGACCAGGTGATTGCCTTTCTCTCCTGGGCGGCATGATGAATTCTCTTCTCTACTACAGAAAGAAAAGATATTCCCGCTCTGATACCACTTGATGGAAAGTGCACCCTTTGCGCACGATCTCCCTCCTCAGGACCTTCTTCTACTCACGGCCCGAAGAACTCCAAGGTTCCTCTATCTTCCAATCAGAATATCTACACCCACAGTTCACTTTGCACAATCCTCCTTTTATCTATTCGGAGGATCGGCCCTCGCACCTTTGCGAGTACAACAGCCACGCGTTACCCCTTCGGATCCCCGAGACCCGAGATGTCGGTCGATTGCTGGCTTTTCTTACTCCTCTATCGAGACTTCGCTCCCCCGCAGCCTCACTAGGTCGCAACTTC
Source organism: Picea sitchensis (assembly GCA_010110895.2). Classification (NCBI taxonomy): domain Eukaryota; kingdom Viridiplantae; phylum Streptophyta; class Pinopsida; order Pinales; family Pinaceae; genus Picea; species Picea sitchensis. Next base: position 74,850 of record SNQJ01S0059527.1, on the reverse strand, counting down.
GCTGCTCGCGAGTCCAAACACTTGACTCTTCGGCTCCCGAGCCCCGATGACCCAAAACGTCAATATTCCCCTATCGGGATGTCGCTACCTCACGTCCTCGCAACTTGAGCCTCCCAATCCTCAAACTTCCAACTTACGAGCCCCGAGTTTGCGAAACTCCGATTCCGCCACCTATCTTCCACTATCACCTGTGGCCCACACTACTTACGGAGCTGTCGGAATGTCGCACCTCGCACTCTCGTGACTTCAGTTACGTAACGTTTGGAGTCTCACCTTGCGAACTCCCGATATGCCGATCCACGAGTAGACCCATGCTCCTCGTGATCCCGATCGACGACTCCTGTCTTCCTGAGCTTCGAACCTCTTCCACTCCTACACTGTAGCCTTCCTATACCCTCGCAGATCCAATGGCCCTCGGAGCTTCGCGAAATCTCCCCGGAGAATTTCGTCCGTCCCTTTCTTCCAATTGAACTCCACGAAATAACGAGTCGTTCTTCCACTGAACTCGTCACCCTGCGCGTAACCTTGCAATGTCCCTTGCAACCTTCAAGGCACAACTTGTTTACTCCATCCTTCGACGAACTCGAAGGTCTATCCCTCCTGAGCTTTTATCTCAGCTTTCAAGCCTCTTCAGGAAATTCCTTGCACGCACCCCTTGCGGAAAATCTTCAAACACGGCTAAGTGTTGAAGTCTCCTCGACCCTGTGCACTCCTGCAACAACAGTCTTCAACTCTTTTGCTCAGAATCGCAACTCTGAGTCTTCGTCTTGGCTTGCACACTCCTTGCACGACTCCGGTGCTAAATTTGCACTTCTGAGAGCTTAGAACCAAAAGCTTTCTCTAATTGAACCTTGCAGTCACGCACTCCTTGCGGACAAATTCAACTACACTCCTTGCAGGAATCCTCTGGTTCAATATAGAGAAACAATTGAAACTAATTCACACAACCTCTCAGACATCGATTCAACCATGAAATCACATACACAGCATATAAAAGCAAATGCATGACAAGAAGCAAATGTTCATGAGCAAAGCATCAATACACAAAGAAATAACACATATCCATGGAATTGAATCAAGCTTTCTTCTATTAATTCAATTTCTGTACATGGGTGTTCTTCATACAATTCTATGTTGCTCCTGCTCTTCTTGAATGCTCTCGATATCCAGAATTATTTCCATAATAATGTTACAATGTACAAAGGAGGGTGTCTATATCCCATTTCCCTCTCGAGCTCTAAACTATCAAATCTAGACTTAACTATTCTATCTACTTTACATTAAATCTATTAAATGCCTCATCTACCTAAGGACGAGAGCTTATCCGCTCAAGGTCCATTACAATATACAAAGTGCGCTTCATTAATTCCACACATTAATGTTTGGTGCAGTAATATCACGGTGTCTTCAAAATTTGTGCTGGTGCTGTCCAACTGTCTTCCGCTCCATGCTGGCCCACTTGATGAGTAGTCGATGCTCCTGCATCACTCTCATATTCCCATTTTATTTTATATCCATTTTCTTCTATTTTTCTTTTCCAATATTTCATTTTAATATTTTCTTTTATTTCTTTTCATATTTCATTCCACTCTTACATTCCTTACTCTCATATTCTCATTTTCTTTTATTTTTCTTTTCCATTATTTCATTTTAATATTTTCTTTTATTTCTTTTCATATTTCATTTTCATATGTGAAATCCTCATATTATTTTAATAATGTTTCTCTTATCCTAATTTTTAGGGGCACATCTCTAAGCGACATGTGGTAGGTGACTAGATGTTAATTGGATGTGATGTGTCAAATATATGGCACATCTCTAAGTGACATGTGGTAGGTGACTAGATGTTAATTGGATGTGATGTGTCAAATATCTACAGGTTGACTAGGCGATGACTGGGCACTGATTGGGCAACCAAAATATTACCAATATATATATTTTAAGGCACTAAGAGCTAAGCTAAGGCACAACTTCCATAAGCTTATTTACTTCACATGAACATTAAGGAACAACTCTGCATTATAAAGATCAATGTTTCAACTACCACAATGCATGTGGGATATTTATTTTAAAGAAAAGTTTAATTTTAAATGTAGGAGGTAAATTTAAATGGAGGGCTAGGATTGATCCATGAAATTAATCAATAGTGGTTAAGTCTTCGACTTCCCGAGTTGATATATTGAACTCTCGACCTTCATTTGCAGAAAAAAACATACCTCGTTGGAAAGATAATTCGATGACGAAGACGATGGAATAGGTTTTAATCGATGAATTTTACCATAATTTTCTCAAAAATTAAAATATAAGTCAATTAATTTTTCATGGTTTGCTAAGAATTTTGTTTGGAACCTCAACTTCTCGAGGCCATAACTTGAGATCCAGACCTCCATTTTGGGTAAGTAAAGACTCGTTAGAAATTTTAGATGATGAATATTGCATATAAAGTGGTTTTCATGGATGAAAGGACAAATATGTTGCTCAGAAAATAGAAACATAGACCACTTTAAAAAAGAGGCAGTCAATTAAAAAATTTGGAAAAATAAAAGTTTATTTAAATTTTTTTATTAATACAAAAGAGGACCACTTCAAGGAATGAATTTTAATGACACAAATTCATTAATGATATCTCAAATAAGCATTAATTAAAGTGGTTATTACAATAAATACAAAGCCCTAACTACTCAAAAAGTTGGAAGATATAGTTTTAAAAGGAAAAAAAGGGCTTTATCAAGGAGTTTAAGAAGGTTGCATTATCATAGAAAGAGATCAAAATACAAGGGTCCATCCATGATAATTCATCCAAGCTTATGATAAAATATATATATATTTACATATTCTTCATTTGTCTTCTTCTACACTAATTTCTCAAGGATTTTTGTTTGTGTTTATGAAATTAACAGAAAGTTGAGTTCTTGAGTGTTCTTCTCGTAATCTTCCAAGAATTTTCTTATATGATCATGGAGTATTTACGGACATATTTTTTATTGTCATATGTGAGCTAGAATTGTCTATTGGATTTATGAGAATTTATCCCTTATTTAACAAGATTTATTTTTTAGTCAATTGGTTTACAAAGATTTTGTGTATTGTTGAATATATTTTATGAATAAAATTTAACAAAGAACTACTTCAGGGTTTTACTTTAATGATTTCTCATATCTTGAGATCTCTCAGGATGAGATATTGTATATATTCCCATCAAATTATTTCCAGTTATGAATGCATAACTCATTTAAAGTTCTTTGAAATGATCAAAATCACTTCCTTCTTTTTCTTGTGAGAAGATATGGATGCATACTCTATTTGTGTGTGATTTAGAAGATTGTGTAACTGATGTCGAGTATAGTTTATTCTTATATTGAAGCCTTGCTTCAATATTTTTATTGTAAATAACCTACTTGTTGCACACAAAGATCATATCAGGCTATTAAAGAACCATTTCATATATATATGAATCAATAAAGACTTAGGTTTTTCTATAAAGAATTCTCCTTAATCCAAGATATTCAAGATATATGTTTCAAGATATATTCTATAAAAATGAAGGGGGATTCATATCCTCGTGAGGTTGTTTTTTCAATCTTAATCGATTCAAACATCAACAAATGGTGCTTCCATATTTAGCTTGAATGGAATCTCTTTTTTACATTTAACACACAAATAAAATTTGATTCTTTCAATGCCATTACAATATTTTACACCATAATCCCATGGATTTTTTTTCTTCCATTTGGATTTGGATGTTGTTTTACATCTCTTTGATCCTTGACCCTCTTCAAGAATCTCAACATTCTGTGTTCCATGGTCATAATCTTCAGGGAGAAGAACATCAACTTCATTTTGAAAAAATGGACCGGTTGATTAGAATATTGGGAGTTACCAAACACATCAACAACTCGTAATTTTTTTATTTATTGATAAGGTTATGTGCAAGATAATGAGGATCTCTCATGATGTGTCACTGGCAATGCAAACATCGAAAAAAAACAATATGTTAACTTGGAGGGATTATTCAAGGTACTTTACAATAAATTTGAAGATGGTGTAAGAATGTGAAATGTAGGAAATTAAATTTGATTTCCCAATATACAACTTTTATCCATAGAAATTGTGAATAACTATGTGAAATTTGATATTTTCTAAAAGTGGTATGTTATTTTTCCAGCAAAATATAAGGTATATGTTTTTTTTCCTGCAGGTGTTGAGTACCTTAATGATGGAATTTCATTCTGAAAACTTGTATAATTCTAATGAGGTGTATTTTTTGGAAATTTATAATATTAATTTTATATTATTTTTTTAAATTATGAAAGTCAATATATCCTTGAAATTACAATGTCTTTTGTTCATGTAGGCTAAGAAGGTCTTAACATGACCAAAATAATTTATTTTTATTTAGATCACATATATTGGTCTTTTCTACTGTGGCATAAATCACATTTTAGAAATGGTTAAGCCAACAAAAATTTATAGAAGAAATAAGAGAGGTTTGTATTCTAGGATTTTGATATATGTATTGACAAAAATAGATTAAAAATAGTAAAAAATATAAAGTGAAAAAAAAAATTGTATTTTTGGAATCTGCATAACTGACTCTATCTATGTATGTAGTTTCGTCAGCAATGAAATTATGTAGCATATAGAAAAACAATGTTAAAAACATAGATATAGAGAGGTATTCATAAAAATGGAGGTTTTTATCAATTTGCATACCAAACCACTAGGTTTTTCATCCTGAATCTAAATCCGAGGCAACCAAGTCATCATACATGTATCCTAAAGTTGTCACTCCTTCCTAAAAAAAATTGAATTCAAAATAATGTGCATGTTCTCTAGGAACGTGTGCACATTCCTAAAACACACACACATTATTAGGAACAAGAATGCATGCATTTTCTTGTTACACTAAATAAGTCTCTCTCGCTCTCTCCATCTCCCTCTTTCTCTCTCCCCTTTTCCCTCCCTCCCTCTATATTTCTATCTGTATTTGACCTCTCTCTCCCTATCTCTCACTCACTCTCTCAACCCACACTTTCCATCTCTCTCTCTCTCTCTCTCTCTCATACACTCCCCCCACTCTCCCTCTCCACTTTCCCTCCCTCTCTCTCCCCTCCATATCCCCCTCTATCTCTCCTACCCTATAACCATCCTTCCCTCTCTCCCCAATTCCATATATATATATATATATAT
>SNQJ01S0059527.1:28380-64576 GCA_010110895.2 Picea sitchensis | reverse complement strand
AAACAAAATTGGAGTCTTTCTCTAAGATTAACTCGATGAGAACTTATTATCCCATGTGTCATAGAAGGATAGGATTACCAAATTTACGATATTTATTATTACAGATCTAATCCTCCTTCACAAAACAATATACATTCCACTAACTAAATGAAGAAAATGAGTTGTAATAGTGAAACCCCATTTTAAAGACTCGGGTTAAACCATAGAAGATGGCCTAGTCGACCCACAAGATAAAAGATAAACTTGAAGAAATGAAAAGAGGAAATAGTAGTTAATCAACCCCTCAAATGAAAAGGAAATGAGTGTGATCATACACTCCGAGACAAATGATCCAGACACTTTTGAAAGAAATAAAATGGTTAACGACAATTTTCCATGAAGCTTATATAGATTTAACTTTCCTTGCTCGATTAAAATACTAAACCAAGTTCTATCTGTTGATGGTGAATTATCCTTACCTGGAGAGATTTACGAGAACATAATTTAACACCATAATATCGACCCCATATTTTTGTTACCAAACAATGGTAATGTTTTTCTACTAGCTAGAGGAAAACTTCTGAAGATAAGTAACAAAGGTGGAGGCTGAGAAAATTGATACAGAACCCTCACATTCCATCAATGTCATTTCTTCATCCCTTCTCCCATTTCGGATACAAACCTCCTTAATACCAATCCATGTGATGTTCATGAAAGGAAAGGATGGTATTGGTTGATGGATTGGCTGGACAGGTATCGTTCATATTTATATGCATAAATTAGACATTAAATTTATCGTTCTAGATGCTCGTAATCTTGTGATGATTTCATAAAAATATATGCAAGAGTAGGCAACTAACTCTAAGATAAGAAAACTCAATCCAATTCTAAGTTGTTCAACCCTTACTAGTCATAGTTCCATTGGTAGAAAATCAGGTTACAAGGTGAAGTATGAATTATATGCTCCTTGCAACAGTACTCTATCAACTTAATGAGGTTAAGGGATGAAAATAAAGTTTAAATCACACATGCAAGAAATAAATGTTTTGGAAAAATGTAAATTATGACTCTTCCATTCCTAACTTATCATTTCTCCCATGGTATAAGATCAAGTTTCAAGGTGAAGTATGATACAATGAATGTAGCTCCTTACAACAGTACTTTGTCAACATATGAAATTAAAGGATTTGGAAAGAGGTTTATAAACACACTTTCATGAATTAAACATAAAGTAAATCTTATCTCTTTCAATATTCAATTATCATTGCTCAAGTGGTAGTAGGTCAGGTTGCAAGGTGAAATATGCTACAATGAAGTAACTCCTTACAACAATACTTTGTTAGTATATGAAATTAAAGAATTTAAAAGAGTGTTTTAATCACACTTGCATAAAGGAAAATTAATGTAGGGAATCAAGAAACAATGAAATAACATGCTACCATGATCTATTTGGAGTGAGCTCCATTCTTCTAAGAAAAAAGTAACAAGCTATTCCATAAAATCATACACTAAATTAAATCATTTTGCATCTAAAACTAGAGAATGGAAATTTATGTGAAAAATAAGCTTTACTCTATTCCATAATAAGTTGGAAACAATGCTCCAAGAGTCCTCCCTTTGGAATGGAGGAGGTACTCATATTTATACAAAAACTTAAGATAACTAATAATGGATTCAGATCCACAAATATCTCCTAGATCCAAAAATGTCTCATGTGGTTACAACGATGTGTTAATAACTAGAAAATAATATCTATACAAATCCTCTCACAAATATCTCATCCATGATTCTTTTGGATGAGTGAATCTCCAAATCTTCATCAAATCTTCAAGGGGTTGAAGATGAAATTTGAATTTGAGGCTTCATGGTCAAATACATCTGTAAACATCAAAGAACACATCCCACTTTGATATATAAGTGAAAACATGTTATTTTTCCAATATTTAATCATAAATTCACTCAAAATAATAAAATATATTCTTTGGAAAATAATAGGTCTAAACCCATATGTAATCATGAAAATGGTCTTAATCTAAGGTTGTGGGAAAGTAGAATATGGTGAAAAGTGAAGTAAAAGGTTGGTAAAATAGTGGTATTTTTGTGGCCCAACAATAGACCAGTACATACTTGATTTATGAAACAAAGACACCTCCCTTCCCTCACAAACTTCATTGTCTAAGTTGACAAGGAATGGATTTAAATTTCTCACCAAACCATGGGTTGGACCAAAGTTACCACTCACCATAGTATATATGTCCTGACACTTTTACACAACCCTCTTTTACCTTATTTCTTAGCACCCAAAGTCATGGGGCTTACTTTTCATGTTTAGAACGTTGTGTCTTGTTTAAAAGAATACAAGGGTGGACCCTTTTTTTTTGTAATATAAAGGAAAACAATTTCTCTTTGGGTAGCCAAATTATCATTTGACTATAGTACATTATTGAATCAAGAAGATATAGTAGTAAGTGGCATAAAAAATCTAGCTTACCCTTTTAGAATATATCTATTTGGATACTATCATGGTAAGAGCTAACAACAACCTTCCATAGTTTTAGACTAACAAAAAAAACATTATATCGAAATTTGGGTATGTTCCATGTGGTATGAGAGTTGTAGGTTACAAGACTTGGGCATGAGGGAAACACTAGAAAATTATTATGTTAAATGAAAAAAATCTAATAACAAAATTTTTATTGTTACACACAAACTGTGTCAAAATTGTTTTGTAACTATGTCAACATAGAATGGAGAAGAAGATAGACCTAAAAGAAATAATAATCAACAACTTCCTAGAAACCCATAACATCACAATGAAGGAAGTTCAACAACCCAAGTGTTGGACACAATGAGAAATATTATAGTGGAATTATAGATATTGAAAGTTGATAATGAAAATTAAAGAAAGAACAGGAAGATCAAGAGGAAATTAATGAGATGTTGTTATGAATCATAGAAATAAAAAAGAGTCCAAAGAATAATGAAGTGGACAAGGAAGATAGTAAAAAGTACTCAAAGGATTCTAGCCATGGAACAAAAAAATAAAACATCTCTTCTAATGACACACATATGACAGAAAACTGAGCATCTACAATAAGGAAAAGAAAACAGATGGACCATTTAGATGGAGAGTTCAAGAAAATAAAACCTTCAACATTTGATGGTGAGTCCAAAACCGGTGAAGAAGAAGAAGATTGGTTACTTGACATAAATAAATACTTCCATATTTACAATTACTCTTGTAATATGAAAGTAAGAATGACTATTTACAATATGAATGGTAAAGCCAGTATATGGTGGAAAGACTTAAAATTATCCAAAGGACTAAAAGAAAAGAAGATGGAATCGGTATATTTTAAGAAATACTTTAAGAAAAAATACCTATCTGAAAGTTCTTATGAGAGAAAAAAAAAGAGTTCTATGAATTAAAATTAGGACAAATGTCAATGGAGGATCTAATTACCAAGTTTCTTGAATTATTGAGATTTGTGGCTTATATAAAGGATGAAAAGGTAAAATTTCAATTGTTTCTAAGATTTTTTCCTTAGTCATACAATGACATAATAGAGTTTGATAACCCTAAAAATTTGAATGAAGTACTGTGAAAAGAAATGATATGTTACGATCAATACAAACAATGATCTGAAAATCGAAAAGCGTGGAGAGAAAAGAAGAAAGAGAAGCTAAATAAAAGGTAAAAGGGTTTCAAACCTTCACCATTTCAAAACGTGACCAAAGGATATCAAGAACAAAAATCCCACATAAACGCGCCACAAGTACAAGGAAGTAAGACAATTAACTTGGGATTCAAAAAAGAAAATGATAATCCTAGAGAACCATTGAAATGTTGGGGATGTGGTGAGACACATTTATTGAGGAAATTTCCCTATAGGAATGCTACAAATAAAACTATTTAGAACATACAATAATCTTCAATGGTTGGAGATATTGGAAAATGTATTTAGAGAATCAATGCAACTTTGGATGGCAGATAAGTAGATCATCAATCCACTATTGTTGAGATTGAAGGTAAAATTCATAACAACAAAGTGTCTATTTTAATAGACCGAGGAGGTAGTTTAAGTTATGTTACCCCATCTTTAGTAGCCTCAAACAAGATGAAGAAAGCAAATCATACTAAATCTTGGTTAGTAAAATTAGCAACAGGCACAAAAAGAAAGGTAACAAAGCTCATTCCTGATTGTGAGATGAATATAAGTTGTCATGAAACTAAGATAAATTTGAATGTATTACCTTTATGATTATATGACATATTTGTCAGAATGGACTAGTTAGAAAAACACAAATTTGTATTGAAATGTTATGAAAAATCATTTGTATACAAAGATGAAAATGGAATATCAATAAAAGTGAAAGGAATTACTAAACCAGTTTCTGTTAGACAAATATCAACAATACAATCTAACAAGTGTATTAGTAAAGGGTGTAAAATATATGTTATCCAAGGGACAAATCTGCTAGAGAAATAAAGAAAACCAAGTTTAGAATAATTCGTGGTTCTTCAGGGATTTAAGGATGTAATTGTGGAATAAATACTAGAATTAACTCATAGGAGAAGATAAATAGATTTCTCTATTGATCTATTACCTAGATCTGCACCAGTGTCAAAGGCACCTTACAGGATGAGTGTCCCTCAGTTAACAGAATTAAAAATTCAATTATAGGAACTATTATATAAATGATACATCAGACCAATTGTATCTCATGGGGAGCATCAATATTATTTATCAAAAAGAAAGATAGAACACTAATATTATGTATTGACTATCATCAATTGAATAAAATGATTATTAAAAACAAATACCCTCTTGATCTAGATTATTTTCAACATGAAATGAGAGTGGTGATATAATAAATAAATGCACAGAGATATCACGGATATCCAATAATATGACAGAAACGTATCAGAGATGCAACCATAAACATAGAGATACATTAATACACGATTTATATTAATGAAAGAAATGTATAGAGACTGTAAAAATACAGAGTGAAAGACTTGCTAGAATGGTGACAACTTATCTTTGAGAGGACATGTGATGGCTACTCACATTCGCAAGAATATGATTACAATGAGGCTCTCAAGGCCTTTTTTACAATACACAAAATCCAAAACCCCAACCCTGGAAGATGAAAAGCCAACAGTTTTGTGGACCCCCTTTTAGGTAGTTTGGTGTATCAACTTCCCAGGGGCGTAAAGTTCGCATACAATATCCATTTGGGGTGCACGATAGCTCATTGGAAATATCTATACGATGAATACAACAGTTGACAAAAATATCATAATGATAATTTCCGACCAGCAGATGCTCAAAAAATGTCATTTAGGGCCTCAAAACGGCTCCAGAAGTTTAAGACCCGAAAAACTGCTAAAAATAGTAAATTACCAAAATTGCCAGAAAACTTTTTTGAGCCAGTTGGAAAAGGTGGGTGGCCACTGATATCCACTTGGATCACCTCTACCCAATATTAATGATTTATTTGACCAGGTTGGAGGAGCAAAGATATTCTCTAAAATGGATTTAAGATCTAGTCATCATCAAATAAGAATAAAGGATGAAGATGTAAATAAAATATTGTTTACAACATGTTATGGACATTACAAATTTGTATTAAACCCTTTTGGACTTACTAATGCACCAACAACTTTTATGTGTTTGATGAAAAATATATTCAACCATTAATTTGACAAATTCATACTAATTTTGATTGATGATATATTAATCTATTCAAAATATGAAGAAGAACACGAACAACATTTGAAAATATTATTACAGACACTAAGATAGCATAAACTATATGCTAAGTTTGATAAATGCGATTTATATCAAAGAAAGATACAATATCTGAGACATGTGATATCAGAGGATGGTATTGCAGTAGACCTTGAAAATATTAATGAAATTATGGAATGGCCTATACCTAAAGACACAACAAACATATGATCATTCATGGGGATCACCGGTTCCTACCAAAGGTTTATCGAAGGATTTTCCAAGATCTCATATCCTATTGTAGAAAAATGGAATGAAATTTATTTGGTCTAAAAAATGCCAAGACAATTTTGATCAATTAAAAGGTTACTAAATACAACACCAATTCTTAAAGTGGTTGACCCTTATAAAGTTTTTACATATTGTGTAGATGCAAGTAAAGAATGGTTAGGTGGAGTGTTATCACAGGACGAACATGTAATTTGTTATCAATCTCACAAACTAAGAGAACATGAGATAAACTAGGTAACTCATGATATGGAATTAGAAGTTGTAATTCATGCATTAAAAATGTGGTGGTATTATTTTATAGGAAGAAGATTGGATAACACTGGTGTGAAACACATGTTTAGTCAACATGATCTCAATGCATGATAGGAAACGTGGTTATCCTTTCTAGGAGAGTTCAATTTCGAAGTACGACACATCAAAGGAAAGGAAAATAAAGTCATAGATGCACTAATTCAAAGGAATAATGGATTATATGAAGTTATTATCAGCAAAACAGAAAGTGATATTCAGGAAAAAATTAAATCTGCAAGCAGAAATGATGTAGATTACATCAAAACAACAGAACAATTTCAGAAAAATGAGGGAAATTTGAACAATACATATTTAAGCATTGATAATAATGGACTATTAAGGTTCAAGAACACATTATATATAACAAATTATGTTGAATAGAAGTTGATAATCCTAAATGAGATGCATCAAAAACCCTATTATCATCATCTAGGATATCGACAAATGATAACATCCCTAAGAAAATAGTTTTATTGGCCTAATATGAAATCTGAAACAACTGAATACTTATCTAAATGCTTAGATTGTCAACAGGTAAAAGTTGAACATCAACATCCAGTAGGTCTTTAACAACCTCTACCTATACCAGAATGGAAATGGGAAATTATTTCAATGGACTTCATTAGAGGTTTTTCCTAAGACTCAAAGACAAAATGATTCAATCATGGTATTAATTGATAAGTTGAGTAAGTTTGCACACTTCATAATTATTATATGTACTTACAAAGAAATTAATTTCGCTGAAATTTTTATGAAAGAAATATTTAGATTGCATGGAGTTCCTAAAATGGTGATTTCAGATAGAGATGTTAAATTTACCTCAAATTTTTAGAAAGAATTGTTTGCAGTTTTGGGTACTAATTTTAATTTCGACACAAGTTATTATCCACAAACAGATGGGACAACATAATATACAAATCATATTATCAAAGATATGTTACGAATGTGCGTAAGAGAAAAACCAACTAAGTGGGAAGAATATCTATAGTTAGTTCAATTCACATACAATAACAAGTATCAAGCATCATAAAAAATGAGTCCCTTCAAAGTTTTATATGGAAGGAAATGTACAACCCCGATTAGTTGGGATAATTCGATTGACAAAATCATGGTGATACCATAAATGCTCGAAGAAATGGAATAGATGGTAAAAAAGGTACAACGTAATTTAAAGGTTGCGCAAGATCACCAGAAAAGCTATGCAGATCTGAAAATAGGACATCAAGAATTTAACATTGGAGAACATGTGTACCTTAAAGTAAAAGCAAGAAGGATCGCATTAAAAGTAGGGAATTGTTCCAAGTTGGAGCCAAGGTTTTGTGGTCCATTAAAATTCTTAACTAGAATCAAACTAATGGAATACAACCTAACACTCCCTGCAAATTTAAAAATTCATAATGTTTTTCATGTTTCATTATTAAAAAGATATATTCATGATCCTACTCATATCATTGATTGGAACATGGTGAAGGTGGATCCATAAGGATGGTTCCAAGAAGAACCTCTATGCATTCTGGATAGGAAAGAAACAATATTTCAGAACAAAGCCATCGCCCCAGGTAAAAGTTCAATGGAAGTGCTTTATCCCTGAGGAGGCTAGTTGGGGTCTAGAAGATGAAATGATGAAATCTTATCCAAATTTGTTCCAAGTGATGGATTGAGGGAAATACTAATACTGAGGACGATGCTATACTTAAGCGGGAGAGGATGTGACATCCTCAACTATTAAAACATTTTATTTTGATGTTATTGCTTCGAAAATAAATTTCCATTTATAGAAATTCATATTTGACGTTATTAAGGAACATAATTATTATTTTTGTGACTGTCGAGAAAGGGTTTGACTTTCCAACTATCCTCTTTTGATGGACTAATATATGAGACATATATCTTTAATAAATTAAATGATGGAAACATGTGGAACAACTAGGTTAAAAGTAGTTGACTATGACTCCATGAGTGGGGAACATGTTTGAGTTAACTCAAATCTAATTTTTACAAGTGTCAGAAGTGGATTTTTGTCATTGGCATCCCATAGAAATAAGGGATTTGTAAAGATTCAAATTACTCAAGGAGGGAAATGGATGTGAAAAAAGTCCTAGGAAAAGAGAAATGGAATATATACAACATATGTGGGAGGCATGATGCTACTTAGTATGTTGTGGAAATGAATATCTATTGTGTGAGCACAAATGGTGTTAGGAAAATGATTTTCTGAACTGTACAAAAAGATAATGGCTAAGTAGTGAAGCTCAATTTTTCCTTATGGTGTCATGGTTAGGCTAGGGTTGATCAGGACAACTAATCTTTATTTTCATGCATCTATGGTTGGGTGGAACATGGTTGCTCCATTTATTTCTAGAATAACTATTAAATTAATGTATCTTTATTTGAATACTCCTTACTCATGTTTGTAACGACCCCCTTCGTTACAAATACATGTGACGCAAGCAAGTACCTTTTTTTTTTTAAAACAAGGAAGTAACATCTACAAACAATTAATCATCACAACTTGGCGACGAACTCAACTCACACAATTCAAGAAACAGACAACAATGACCCAACATACTAGCACATCATGCAACTGGACGAAACATGCGATAATCAATAGACTAAATTATAAAAATGAATACTAAGATGAAAGACAACATCGATCAACCAACGACAAGAGCTTCAACGACCAATATCTAGAACCCTCCCGACGAGCGAGAGACAACACAATGACGTTACAACATAAGTATGACTTTACTTACAAAACAACATCATCCACAACGAGAGGCACATGACTCGAAGCCAGGGTTCCTATGCGCTCATAAATAAACATGTTCAATGACCCAATAATGAGGTATCACATCGCTACACTGCAACAAGAGTGCTAGGGACCCAAGTGCAAACAAAATAACATTAATCCCTTAATTGAACATAAAATCAACGTGCCTAAAATCCAACTTGCACTGTCATACAATATGTGATGTCGTTAGACGAAGACGCTCTAAACAATAAGGAAAACATGGATGAAATTCATTATAAATTATCATCATATGGACTAATTCATAGCATAAGTAACCAATCACCATCTAAAAGTAAAAGAACCTAACCATCCTCAAGCAACATTATACTTTCCAATCAAGGGTTTAAAATTTCAGTAAACTCATCTATAATTTTGTACTTCTTGGGTTCTACTTCCCTACCATGAAAACAAATCTTAAATTGTAAGGAATAAAAGGTAAAAAGGGGGGGAGCCATGCATCAAACACCCTTACTCTAAGTCATGCTAAGGTGCAATAATTAGTTACGATTTCATGAGAAAACATTAAAAAATTCTTTACCATAATTTAGATAAATTAAATAAAATTGCCCCATCATTATAAGAATATATTAAGGATCACAACCTATTGAATCAACACCCCTTTATTTAGCTATTATATCCTAATTCTCAATTAAGTAATACTAAAGCTCTAGAATGACATTAGCAAATTTTTTTTTTTTACACCCTATCCTAAACTCTTAATGTAAAACTTCAATTAGGATTTACATCATTAATATAATCAACTGAAATCAGAATCACTCTAATTAATTATCCTCCTAGTTATACATCCTTACTAATATTCTGACAACCTTCCTTTTTTTAAACTCTATGCAATTAATAATTAATAAAGGCTCTGCATTAATCCAAATGAACTGTTACCAATGTAAAGGAAAAGCATTATTCTAAAGTGTGGGACAAATGTGATAATCTTAATAAATCCGTTAACTGTTAAATCCTAAATATATGGAACTAATAACATCAATAAACAAGGAAATAAAATACTCTAAAACTGCAAAATCTCTGCAGGGAAACCGCCACTAGCAAAGTAAAAAAAATAATGAGAAAAAAAATACCATAGTCTTCATGGATATAAATAGGTTGGATATGAACATAAGAATGTTAATGCATTCCTTCCAATTCTCTTCCAATGCAGTGCAGTCAAATAGCTGGGAAAAATAAAATCGTTACCTGTTGATTGTTCTATATTACTATTCACCATTGTTATCTATTTCCATATAATATATTATTGTTCTAATATATTAATGTTTGTATATGTTTGTTGTCTGTCTCATATCCTATAAAAATACAGAAATGTCCAAGATAAACGGGAGGATAGAGCTCATTGAATGCAACTTTTCCCTCTTAGAGTTAAGGAGGAAGATCTTTAAAATGCTTTTCGCTTTTGCTTTAATATGGTACCCATTTTTCCTTTTGCTAGTGAGACAATGGTACAAGGATTTGACACTTTCATTTCGAGTGTTGAACTAACACCACAAAGTCTAACTTTATCTGCTAAGCTATGTAATATCATGTTGTTCAATTGTTTCTCGAACATGCTTTGGTGGGTGGTGATTCCAATTCAAAGGTACACACCCAAAACAATTCAATATTCAATCTTAACAGTATATCTATAATGACTTCACCGTCTATTGATGATAATCAGATATATAAATAGAGCATTGACATCAATACATAATATAAAGGAGAAAAAGGAAAATTCTATGGAATATACATGGCTTTAGTATTGTTTTTAATTTGAGTGTTAGTCACAATTCAAAAACAAGATTGATATTTCACTCATTTATTTACAATATTAATTTTCACAAATCAACTCAATGTAACGAATACAGAATATAAGTTTGAGGGAATAAAATAAATTTGGCCACTACGTTTTTTAACGGAGTTGTGTTTATAAACGATAACATATATGTAGGATTCTGATGTTCAACATGCTTACATTTATTAATGAATAGAGTAACGAAGATCAACCTTCCATGTACATGCACTTTTATCATCTCCAATTTAGATTGAAATTGTTTCCACTTCTTCCATTATAGACCAGGCATAACATAACGGTTGTTATAGAAACAATTCACAGTAAATGATAGTGAAACATTTAATACTATAGCTGTGAAGTATCATGTAAATGGTAATGAAAAACATTCATGTGAATGTGAGCTATCCACCATCACTCAACCATTCACTCAAAAATCACAGTAATTTCTCAACAATTGCTCAACAAAAACACTGAAAAATCGCTCAACAACATCACAGTAATTCGCTCAACAAAATTATTGTAAATCGATATTGAAGGGAGGGGTTAAAAGGAAAAATGAGTTTCAAGAGAAAACATCACAATAAACACAGAGGCTAATGAGGGTATAAACACCTAGGAGAGAATTACATGTTGGGCAGAGAAATGATCCTATAGTTATTATCCATGCACAGGAAAGCAAGGCATTTGAATCTAAATCTTTAACACCGGAGTGAAAGACAGTCGATTCATCTCCTGGACGACTGCTCAGAAATGTACTAATAACTTAAAGGATAAAGGAACCATAAGATAAAAACACAATCTGCATCCAGACCTTCTCCGTGGAGAACCAAATAATAAAAAAAATTGCAATCAAGGAATAAAGAAAACACAGTAATAATCCCAACCTGAACCGAAAATTGCAATAAAACTCAGTAACAAAAGAAGGATCAAAAATAGAAATTTAGTGACCCTTTTTCAATTTCACATGGCACACTATCGCCCAGATAAAAATTCATATGCATAACTAAACGAGCATTTTTCTTTTAACAACATCTACGCAAAGCAAGCTGTCGACAATAAAGAAATGCATGAAGAAGAAATTGAGCTATTATTCAATACAAATTATGCACATGTGTACCATAGCCAAATGTGAATGCTCTGAAGTCGTTGTCACGTGCGTTCTCTATCCAGCTACTGCTTTCCAACCGATGTGACCTCACTAGTACCTCCCATCCAACTCTAGGGGTACTCTTCTTCCCCTTGAGCCCATCGAGCCGCAAATGGGACACACACACAATACTGGAGAATGCTAGCACCCAACTTGCCTCGCAAGGTCGAGCTACCACTAGTTACCCGAGTTGGGTATCCCAACTCCCACAAGAGAAATTTTAGTCAATATGAAATTTCTGCAGCGTAACATTACTCAAGCCAGATGTGTTTCCATGCTCCTCCTTCGTAATCTCTTTTATAGAGTTTCTTAGTCATTAGTTTCCCAAATCCTCATTAGATTCCCTTTTCACTTATTTAATTAGGAAAAACCTCCCCCGTACATATGTCGTCCGATCCCCTAGTTGCACCAGAAAATCAATTATATTAATTAATTAATTATACCTATTTCTCTCACCCACCAAAAAGCGTTCCTAAAAACGCTCCTCGGTATCCCAAAATTCCCTTACAATTCTTAAATGACTTGCGCCTTACTTAAATCCTAGTTAAGTTCATGAATAGAAAGTTCCAAAGGCTAGATTCCTTACTAAGTTAGACATTCCCCTTTTTCTTTAAGTTTCCCCTTTTCTTTAAGTTTCCCCTTTTCCTTAAGTTTCCCCTTTTTCTTAGGTTTACCCCTTTTCTTTAAGTTTCCTCTTTTTCTAAGTAAATTCAGAATTAGCAGGTTTAGACAAAAACAACCAAATACCCCTTTTATTAATTAAACCTTTATTAAAATCTCCACTTTAATTATTAATGCTTGAATGTTCTAATTAGTTATAAAAAGAACCTTTAGTGAATTGAAATTTTATAAAAATAACCTTAGTGAATTAAAATTTTATAAAAAGAACCTCAGTGAATTAAAATTTCCATTTTAATTTGGTTATGTGTCTAATTAATTTTATTTTATTTTATTTGGTTCTAAGGTTCTACTCAGACCTAGGTTTTCAATTCACTAGGCTTCGCAACAATTTTTAAGGGAATTTTTTTTTTTAAACTTTACTTATCACATCATTCATTTTGAGGTCGACTAGGTCCTAAGGAGGCATAGTTTTCTAGGCACTAGGATTATTCACTTACTAGTTAAAATAAAGACGTTCCCTTCAGGATGCACTACGTGCTCCAAGGGTACAACTCTGCTCTTTCCATTTTATTTATGCGATGTTCCCTTCAAGACGTACTACGTGCTCCAGGGGTACCGCTCGCCTCTTTCCATTTTATTTGCACGACGTGCCCTTCAAGACACACTACGTGCTCTAAGGGTGCCCCTCGCCTCTTGACTAAATCTGGTAGACGTCAAACCCTTGAAGTCAATACTTCGTCAGGTGATATTGTGGGAGACTAAGGGCCTCTAAGGAATAAGGAACCTGCCTTATTGCGCGCTTCTTAGAATCATCGTGAATGACTGTCACAATCTTCCCTCGCGACATTGTGGGTTTTCTCGAACTAGGTAATCGTTAACCTACAGTTCGAGCCACGATGGGAGTGCTAGTAGGTTGTGGCAGGGTTTCTGCCACACCTCTCCCTCAATGTCTCTGGCTGTCATGCATGACCCCTTTAATCCAAATGTGAGTCTGGTCGGCAATCTATCGTCAACCTACATCCATCAACAAATCATGTCAACAATAACAATCAACATCATAATATCTAATCATATGTACATATGTCACATCACCAACATTAAATCCCTAACAGTCCACTCCCTGACTCGATCCAGAGTCCAAGGGGTTTCATCGATGCCTTGGCATCCTCAATGTCCAGAGTCCTACACACTCAGGAGAACCCAATCAATAGCACATGTCTATGTAAATACATCAAAAATAACATATGATCAAATCCACAATATCTCATAATCATAATCAAATAAACTAATCGTATGGAGAACCGGATCACTTGCATGCAAGTGTCCTCAAATATTAAGTCTACTTAGTGTGTGCAAGAGCGAGATGTTACATACACTCCCTCTTGTTTTAAACTTCATCCCTAAGTTTCATAATATACAAGGCCAAAATAAAGTGTATCACAATATCATATGTCTAACTATCAAACAAAAATGGGAACTGCTAATGCATATCATATGTGTCCTCCCAGGTCGCCGAGTGTGGACTATAATTGTTCCACTAGACCTTGACCTGATATACTATTCGATGCCATAGTTGTCGAATGCAATGGTCCATGATGCGGGTTTGCTCCATCATGAGCGCACCCTCATCCAATTCCTGCAAGGAACTCATTTCAATAACATGTGTAGGATCACTAACATAATGTCTCAAACAGATACATGAAAAACATCATGCATATGCCTCAAATAATTAGGCAAGGCTAGTCGATAGGCCACAGGCCCCTTATTTTCCATAATATTGAAAGTTCCCATGAACCTAGGATATATTTTAATACCCTTTCCAAACTTGATCGAACTCTTATGCAGTTTCACCCACAAAAAGACTCGATCTCCAACTTCATAACTATGGTCGACACGATGCGCATCGACATAACTCTTTTGGTGATCCTCTGCTTCCTTCATCCTTTGTCTTATTGTTTTCATTTTGTCTTCCATTTCTTGGATCTCTTCAGGTACCACCAAGACCCTATCCTCAAGCCAATCCCAACTCAAAGGCGTCTAACATGGTTGCTTGTAAAGAAACTCGAAAGGCACCATCTTAATGGTTCCTTGATGACTGTTGTTGTATGCAAACTCTACCATTTGTAAGAATTCTTCCCAATGCTTATGTTGGTCCATAAACTACATATGCAACATATACTCCAAGATTTGGTTTGTTATTTTGGTCTTCCCGTCTGGTTCTGGGTGATACACAGTACTAAATTTAAGTTGGTTTCCCAAGGCCTCTTGGAAACCAGTCCAATCATCCTGTAAACACCGATCCTCTATCGGATATAATCCTCTTAGGCATGCCATACAACCTAAAAATCTCACTGATGAAAACTATAGCTATGTTAGGTGTTTGATACATCGTACAGACAAGAATAAAATGAGCACTCTTCGTCAGAGTGTCGACTACCACAAAATCGAGTTGTGTCTCCTTATTGTCAGTGGAGATCCAACAATGAAATCCATCGAAATGACCTCCCATTTGATTATGGAATAGTGTGTGGCTGTAGTAATCTTGTCAAATGTCTATGTTCAACCTTAAGTTGCTGAAATCCTAGACATATTTCCACGTAGTTGACTATGTCCACCTTCATTCCTTTACAAAAGAATAAGGGTTTAAGGGATACCCTCATCTTTGTGACTCCTGGGTGAGCCATGTACACTTCTCTATGAGCCTCTTTTAGGATCAAACTCCTCAACTCATCATTTGGCAATACATAAATTAGACTTTTAAATATCAATAATTCATCGTTGTCCACAGTAAATCCCTCAAATTTTTGTACCATCTTTGTGTTTTGTCCGAGAAAATACTTAACCTTTTTATACCATTCATCGTCATGCTATAAAATTAGAATATTTTCACGTAGATTCGTCTGAAGAGGCATCACCAAAAATATGCGTGGTATCCAACTCAACGCATCAACCATTTTGTTCATTGTTCCCTTTATGTAAGTAATCTCGAAATTGCACTCGCTAGCAAATTCCGACCAATGTCATTGTTGCGCATTCAAGTCGCTTTGTGTAATGATGTGTGGTAGTATGTAGTGGTCTGTTTTTAGTTCAAATTTATGTACAATCAGGTAATGTCTCCAAACTCTCAAGGAATATACAATGGCTAACAACACCAAATCGTGTGTCTCATAGTTCTCCTCATGCCTTCTCAACTTTCTCGAGATGTAAGCGATCACTCAACCGTATTACATCAAGACTCCGCCTAAGCCTTCCTTGGATGTGTCAATGGATACCAAGAAGTCTGCATCCATGTTAGGGAACTTTAGTATCGATGTTGTTTTCAATAACTCGTTTAGTCTCTAAAATTCCTCTACGCATTTCTCGGTCCAAACAAACTTCTTGTTCTTCTTCTGCAATTCTGGGATCAGATTTGCTATCTTCGAAAAACCCTCGATGAATAGTCGATAGTATCCTACTAAGAACAGGAAGATACACACTTCTAGGGCATTCATCGATGCAGCCCACTCCATAATATCCTATAACAACCCCAAAAATAAATTACTTTTAAGTCTGAAATTGCTTAGGAAATTATTTCTGTTTTTGGTAAATTCGAAATTGGAAATTTTTTTCCATTTATGGAAATTCCAAATTTTGAATTTAGTTATTTGTAATTGATGATTATGAGTGTTGGGAAGAGATCTGATTTGTCCCAACTAACTATTTGACTATGACACTTGTATGAAACAAAATATTTTATATTTATTGTTGATGGACAAATGGAACAGCCAGGTTAAAATGAGTTGACCATGACTCCATGAGAGGGGAACATGTTGGAACTACCTCAGGGATGAATGTGACAAGTGGAAAATAAAAAATTTGGCCATTGGCATCCCCTGAAAATCAGGGATTTGGAAAGCTACGGAAATTCCCAAGGGGGAAAAGAACTAGGCACAATTGTTTTTGATATATAGCATATGGGAGGAGGCAGGACGCTGCCTAGTATGCTAGGGGAAAGAAATGATCTCTTGCTATTATGAACACTACTTTATCAGTGTGAGGCAAGGAGAATTTTTTGAAACTGAAGGAATATTGTTGAGGAGGAGTTCTAAGTTCACCCTCCTAGATCCATGGTCAGGCTAGGGGGTGATCGAGACAAGTAAATTGGTTGTTCTGTTCTAAGGTTGGGAGGAACTTGGATGTTTCATTTGTTATTCAAAAAATGTTCAAATATGTCTATCTATTCCTTCTTTGGTTAAATATTATCGAATTATTGGATGCTAGAATGCATCTATTTAAACTGGATGAATTGTTATGTTTGTTAAATTCCGATGGAATGAGGTGAAATGTAGGACAAACCCTTATAGTTTTTAATTAAAGAAGTTGAGAAACTTTTTGTGTATCTTGACTGAGATTGGATCTATTTATGAAAGTATATTGGGAGATTCATCTATGTTAAATAGGATATGATTTCAAATACCGTGCTAGAAAATCCCTACCAGATAGGAGATTCATTTACATCTAGATATTCAATTTGAATGTAAACTATAGACTGTGAAAATGCTAAAGGATATTTCGAAAGTAAAACTAAGATCTATACATATTTATATATGTACATTCATATCTTTGTAGGACATCCTTTTAATTCTGGATGAACCGTCCTATTGATTTATTATTGTTGGAATGAAGTAAATATAATATAATTCTTACAGTTTTACTGTATCTCATTAGTAAGAAAATTTTGGAAATAAACTTGAGAGCTTAGAATTGTACATACATATTTTATTATAGACCAAATACATAGGTAGAAATAAAGGGCTATGACGATTAGACTGTTTTAATGTAAATGAAAACGAATAGTTCAGATAGTCATAAATAAAGTTCTGAAATGAAAACGAATAGTTCAAATAGTCACAAGACGAAGTTCTGAAATGAAAACGAATAGTTCAAATAGCCACAAGATGAAGTTTTGAAATGAAAACAAATAGTTCAAACAGTCACAAGCGAAGGTCTGGAAATAAACTATACAATAGTAAACTAAAGGAAGTGAAGAGTATACACCCTGGAACCATATAATTTCGATACACATAGACCTACTACAGTAATAATCGAAAAATTAAAAGCTATAGGAATAAACAAAGGAATCGTTCGATTTCTCTACAAAATCCAAAGTAAACCTGGAAAGGGTACAAGACAAAATTACTGTTCACCGATATGTGATCCTATTCATTCCAGAAATATTGGTATACCAGATCTATTAGTCTAAAAGAAGGGACTGTTAGAGTTTCCATATAAGTCGACTATACAATTATAAGCAACAGTAGAGTCCTTCTCATATCACCCTATTACACAATAACAGGGTTTTAGTCCCTATGTCTTCCTTTAAACATAAGATACAAAGATAGTGAATCGGCCATCTTTATGAACTAGATTAATCTCGCCCTTGATGATTGTATTTTAGATCATAATCAATTCATTTCTTAGAAATCTAGGGCATTCGCTTAAGAGAAATAACATGGAACCCAAGTACCTTTCTTGGATAGGGCATGGTTATGTTCCATCGCAGTGACCTCGTAAGCCTACAGGAAAGACAAGATGATATTTTCTTAGTGTCAAATAGAAACCAACATCACTTAAACTTTTAAAGGTAAAATCTTATAAGACAATAACAATATCATTTTACAGAGTAATACTTATCTTCAATTGTCACAGGAATGCTCCCAGTCACAGTCGCAATACGTCAATATGATGGAAGGGGAGGAGTGAACTTGAATGGCCTGATGGGTACCCTCGCAGCAAAACAGGGTCCCATCATTTGATTGGCTACCATTTTTTATTAAAACAAAACCTTTCAGGAATTTAAAAAAATAAACAACAATAACATTATAAATCCAAACTACAAGGGCCACGTGGTATGTGTAGACCGAATGTGTGAATCAAGTCAGGGTATCAATTCAAATAATTCTTTCCGAAAATAATGGATTGCCCAAACTATAAATACAGAGTTTAAATTATATGTTGAATACATTTATCAAAGTCTAAACATAAATTGATTATCTGTGCCGAAGGCAATTCAATACTCGAAGATAAAACACGGAGTTAATATTTTTTCCAAATATCAGACTTCGAATGTTAGCTTACACACACATATAATGATATTATCAAAATAAAAGATGTAACCATAAATTTAATCACAGACTCAAATAATAGCCTGCTACAGGGTGCTTCTTAACGTATCTTTCGGTACAAAAGAATTCCCATTGATATATATATATATATAGATCTACACCGAATGGGAAATAAAAAAATCTTATAAAAAGAAAACTACAATCGTAAGATTCATCTAGTGGTTTGAGAGAACCTACAGAATGGTGGACTCCCAAGTAAAAGACCTAGTCTAACAGTACCCAACAGAAGCAAGGAAATGCTATAAAGTCTTATCGAAAGGAAATCCATTGTCATCCAAATAGAGTATAGCATGTGACACACAGTGTGGCCTTTACCCCTAAACCATCTTTCTAAACTAAAAACTCCCACGCGGTCTCACAAAGACCCAATACCAAGCCAAGGAGAATAAAAACAAAAGAAACCCTATGAGCAAATTTCATATGAATTAATCCTGAAAATGCCTGTGCAAGAATCATTGAAGTTGGAGACTAGAAGGCAGATCACTGAGAATCGTTCAGAAGGGTTTTAAAAAAAATCAATGGAGAAGTATCCTTACTCAGTTTAAGGAGGGAGACATGTTAGCATTCTAGTTATCTATTCTTAGTTTTCTCCAAGATGAATCTTCTCCACAATGTATATACCAGATCGACTCTTCATAGTCATCTTGGAAATGTTACACAGAGTGTCAAATCCAAAAGGAGAGAATAAACCTAACTCAACCCTTCCGAAAGCTAAGAAAGGGAAGAGTTAATGAACCCATATCATGCAATGTGATGATTGTGAGGTAGCCTACTCTGCATTGTACACAAATTCTAGGTGATAGGCCTTGGAAGGGACCCTGCGCAGACCTCCATTAAGTAACTGGACATAGGATTCAATGCAACCCTGACAGTCCCACCTTCATTTCTCGTGCCATGTTAATGCGAAGGAGGGAGAGGTTTCAAAACCTTACATTGTAACTAATGAAGTTAAGCCCTCTTTTCAGTTAGAGTGTAATGATTGGTTGGATTATTGTTACACAACTCGTAAGGAAGGATGTTACCCTTGGAATCTGATGAGATACAACCAACTCAGTTAACGTTAAAGTGGAACAAGAGCTAAACTCACTCAATCTTCCTTTGTTGGCCAAACCAAGACTTAAAATCCAAAAATCACATCTACTTTAAGACTTTGTCTTGCGTCGTGAGAATGATATGCAGGTTGGGATTCCTTTATTACATGTGACATGGTATATTTTATTTACACATTAATACTATCTAGAAAGGAAACACGAAGGTTGTCGATATCTTGGAAAGTTACCCAACTGAAATACTCATATCCTAGAATATAGCTTATGAAAGGATTTAATAGTGTTAAGCATGATACATTTAAATGTATGTATGTAAACACACATATAAAGAGAGTTAATAATTAGGATATTATATATACATCGATGGAGATGTACCTATATATATGTATATATATACTAGAATGTATGTTGCAAGGAGTAAGGATTTGTTTTGGGATACTGCTAACACTTCCCATTGATGATAGAAATAACAAGGAATTTGAAAGGGCTAGGATTGATAAGTTCACCCCTAGATATACATATGACTACAATGTAACATGAGTAACTTCAAGAATCATAAACAAGGTAGGAAACATAAGCCAGGGAGAGTTGAATAGAGATAACGACTACACTTTGAACTTATCCTTACATCCTTTGAATCTTTTGTTTGTAAAGAAAGAGAATTAATGTCCCTAATATTTTTTATTTTATTTGGTAATTTTGGGGAACAATACATATGGTATTAGGTCAAAGGTTACAACACCTGGACCTTGAGCAGGGCCAAAATATTTACTTATCATATGTTTTCTTGTTTATGTAAAACTAACAAAAAAATTATTGTTACAAATAGAAAACACTTTATTATATTGTAATCATGGCAGTCCAGGATGAATCAAAAATCAGACTCAAGGAGAACCATGAACAAAAGCCTCCTAAAGTTAAGAGGCAGAACAGTGACAAAATTTCCCCTACCGAAGTTTTGGAAACTATGAGAAATCTCATTGTTGAGATTCAAGTTTTCAAAGAAGACAATGAGAAACTGAAAAAGGCACAACAGGAACAACATGAAATAAATGAAGTCCTGCTACGAAGTATAGTGACAAAAAAAATACCAAAGGATGATAACTAGGAAGAAGAGATCAGTAAAAGGGCATCCAAGAATTTTCGTCCTGAAGCAGAAAAAGGGGACAACTCATCTGAAGGTACACCTTCAGCTGAAGATAAAACAAAAACATGAAGAAAAAGGAAACATGTAGATCACCTTGAGGGAGAGTTTAAGAAAATCAAACCATCTACATTTTACGGGGAATTCAGAACAGGGGAGTAAGTTGAAGCATGGTTATTATACATCAAGAAGTATTTCCAGATATACAACTATTCTAGCAATATGAAGGTTAGAATGGTCATCTATAATCTAAAATGGAAGGCTAGCATATGGTGGCAAGACTTGAAGTTGGCCAAAGGCCTAAAGGAAAAACAGATGGAATGGTCGGATTTTAAGAAATAATTTAAGAAAGAGTACCTATCTGAAAGTTACTATGAAAGAAAAAACAAATAATTTTATGAGCTATGACTCAGTCAAATGGCTATGGATGATATGATAAACAAATTTCTAGAATTACTAAGATTTGTGCCTTATATCCAGGAGGATAAAGTGAAAATCCAACGATTCCTAAGTTGTTTACCATAGTCCTATAAGGACAAAATCGAGTTTGATAATCCCAAGTCCTTGAGTGAAGTTTTCAGGAAAGCCCAAATGTGTTACGATCGTTACAAACAACGATCAAAATTTCCCAAGGCTTGGAAAGACAATAAACAAGACCGAATGAACCAGTGGAAGAAGGGATATCAACCAACTTCTTATCGGAACGCAACAAAGAGTTTTCCAAGGAAAAAATTTCACCCCAACACTCAGAACACCGAAGGATGCGATAAACCGGTAAATCTGGAAATAAATAAGTTTGGGGACAACCCTCATGAACCGTTAAAATGTTGGGAATGTGGAGAATGTCACCTAAGGAGGAATTGTCCGTATTTGATTTCAGCAGCCAGAACTACAGTTCACAATCTATAGGAAGCCTCTACAATGGGAGATGTAGGCAGAATATTACATTGGATCAATCTAGCTATGGATAGTCGGCAAGCTGACCACCAATCCTCTATGGTGAAAATTGAATGTAAAATTAATAACACTCATATTTTTGTTTTAATTGATCCTAGAGCTACATTGAGTTATTTCGCTCCTAGTATAGTGGATTTAAATAAACTTAAGAAAACAAGACATGAAAAATCTTGGCTAGTACAACTAGCAACAGGAACCAAAATAAAAGTAGTCGATTTTATTTCTGATTATGAGTTCAGTTTAGGTGGTCAAAACACAAAGACAAATCTGAACATTCTACCGTTAGGGTCTTATGACGTAATTATCAGAATGGATTAGTTATAAAGGCATACAGCAATGTTATATTGTTATGAAACATCACTCAAGTATAAAGAAGAAAACAACATTGTCAGGACAATTCAAGGTATACAAAAACCAATCTCAGTTAGACATATTTCAACAATGCAATTTAAGAAATGCATGAGAAAGGGTTGTCATATTTATGCCATCCAAGTAACAAATCTATTGGAAAAATAAAATAAACCTAGCTTGGAGGATTTTGTCATCTTTCATGATTTCAAAGATGTGTTTCTTAATGAGATACCTGAATTACCCCCAAGGAGGGAGATAGAATTTTCTATCGAGCTACTACCTGGTCCATCCCCTATATCTAAAGAACCATAATGAATGATCTTACCGGAATTAAAATAATTAAAAATTCAATTACATGAATTATTGGACAAAGAATATATCAGACCAAGTGTTTCACAATGGGGAGCACCAGTCCTCTTTGTGAAAAGGAGAGGCAGAACTCTGAGATTATGCATCGATTACATACAATTAAGCAAAATGACTATTAAGAAAAAGTATCCCTTACCTAGGATCAATGATTTGTTCGATCAAGTAGGTGGGGAAAATATTTTTTCTAAATTGGATTTGAGATCTCGCTATCACCAGGTTAGAATAAAATATGAGGACATAAGTAAAACAACATTCAGAATGATATATGGACACTACAAATTTGTTGTTATACCATTTGGACTCACTAATGCGCCAACCACACTTATGTGTTTAATGAACATTATTTTCAGTCAATACTTGGACAAGTTTGTTTTTGTATTTATTGACGATATCCTAGTGTATTCTAAAACATAACAAGAACACGAAGAGCACCTAAGGATAGTCCTGCAAACTTTCAAAAAACACAAACTATATGCGAAATTTGATAAATACGACTTTTATCAGGAGAAAATACAGTACCTAGGACAAGTAATATCTAAGGAAGGTATTGCAGTCGATCCTAAGAAAATAAGAGCCATCATGGAATGATCGATTCTGAAGGATGTAGCAGACATCCGGTCATTCATGCGAATCACTAGATATTATAATATATTTATAGAGGGGTTTTCCAATATTGCATACCCTATCACATCATTACAAAAGAAGGGAACTAAGTTTAACTGGTCGTAGAAATGTCAGGACAATTTTAATAAGTTAAAGGAATTGCTAACGACCGTGCCCATTTTAAAGGTAGCAAATCCAGACAAAGACTTCATAGTCGGTGTGGATGTGAGTAAACAAGGACTAGGTGGTGTCCTAACTCAAGAAGGGCACATTATTTTTTATGAGTCTCGAAAACTAAAGGAGCATGAACGAAACTATGTCACTCATGACTTAGAGTTGGCAGTTGTAATACATGCCTTAAAGATGTGGCGAAACTACATAATGGGCATAAAAATTATGTTATTGATGGATAACAACGGTGTGAAATTTTTGTTTAGTCAACCAGACCTTAATGCAAGGCAAGCAAGATGGTTTTCCTGCTTGAGCTAATTTGACTTTGAGGTAAGACATATCAAGGGTAAGGAAAACAAGGTGGTTGATTCTTTAAGTACAAGAGTTCATGGATTGTTTAAAATAAACATTAGCAGGGTAGAAAATGACCTTGATCAGAGGATAAATCCAATAGGTAATAACGACGAAAATTACACTAAAACAGTGGCAGAATTATAGAACATTACAAAAAATTCAGACAAAACAAATCTGATTTTGGACAAAAATGGTCTACTATGATTTAAAAATAGAATATACATACCAGATTCGACAAAATTGAAGTTAACAGTTTTGGATGAAGTACACAAGAAACCTTATTTTGGTCATCCGGGATACCAGAAAACAGTAACAACACTAAGGAAGTTATTTTATTGGCTTAATATGAAAGGAAAAACAACAAAATCCTTAGCTAAGTGTCAATATTGTCAGCAGGTAAAAGCCGAACACCAGCATCCAACCGGCCTGTTGTAGCCCATACCTGTGTTGGAATGGAAATGGGAGACTATATCGCTGGACTTTATTATAGGTTTGCCAAGAACTCAAAAACAAAATGACTCAATTATGGTGATAATTGATAAGCTTAGTAAGTCTGAACAGTTTATTCCTATAAAGTCTACTTTTAAAGCTATTAACATCATTGAAATATTCATGAAAATTCTTTTTAGACTGCATGGTATTCCTAAAATGGTGGTTTCAGATAGAGACGTAAAATTTACATTTGCTTTTTAGAAAGAATTTTTTGCAGGGTTAAATACTAACTTAAATTTAAGCTCGAGTTATCATCCACAAACGGATGGATAGACTAAATGAACAAATCAAATTGTAGAAGATATGTTACGCATGTACGTAAGAACAAAACCAAACAAGTGGGAAGACTACCTACACTTGCTGGAATTTGCATACAACAATGGTTACCAAAATTCGGCTAAGATGTGCCCTTTTGAAGTACTATATGACATAAAATGTACGACTCCGACTAGCTGGGAAAATCCAGTTAACAGACTTATGGTGGGACCAGAGATGCTCTATGAAAAGGAGAGAATAGTAAGAAAAGTACAACAGAACTTAAAAGAGGCACATGACAGACATAAAAGTTACGCGGACTAGAAAAGAAGACACCTGGAATTTAAGTGGTAGACCACGCCTATTTAAAAGTCAAAGCCCAAAAAATTTCACTAAAGCGAGGGGAATGTGCCAAGTTGGTACCTTGGTTTTGTGGCCCTTTCAATATCTTAGCTCAAATTGGACCCGTAGCATACCAACTTGCACTTCCTACCAATATAAATATTCATAATGTATTTCATGTTTCATTGTTAAAGAATTATGTTCATGAACCTACTCATATGATCAATTGGAACTTGGTGCAGGTGGAACCAGAAGGCAAGTTCCCAGCGGAACCTCTGCACATTCTAGACATGAGATAAATAACACTTTGAAATAGAGTTGTCGCCCAGGTAAAAGTGCAATGGAAGCACTTTAGCCCCAAGGAGGCCACTTGGGAGTTGGAGGGAGATTTGCATAAATCTCATCCAATCCAGTTCCAATAAAGGGACGAACACTGAGGACAATGTTTTATTGAAGGGGTCAAGAATGTAACATCCCCAAAAATAAATTACTTTTAAGTTTGAAATTGCTTAGGAAATTATTTTTCGTTTTTGGTAAATTCAAAATTGGAAAATTATTTTCGTTTATGGAAATTCCAAATTTTGAATTTAGTTAATTGTAATTGATGATTATGAATGTTGGGCAGAGATCTGATTTTACCCAACTAAGTATTTGACTATGAAACTTGTATGAAAAAAAATATTTTATATTTATTTTTGATGGACGAATGAAACTGCTAGGTTAAAATCAGCTGACCATTACTCCATGAGAGGGGAACATTTTGGAACTACCTCAGGGTTGAATGTGACAAGTGGAAAATCAAGAATTTGGCCATTAGTAGCCCCTGAAAATCAGGTATTTGGAAAGCTGCGAAAATTCCCAAGGGGGAAAATACCTAGGCACAATTGCTTTTGATATATATCATATGGGAGGAGGCAGGGCATTGCCTAGTATGATGGGGGAAAGAAATGATCTCTTGTTGCTATAAAAACTACTTGTTGAGTGTGAGGCAAGGAGAATTTGTTGAAACTGAAGGACTATTGTTGAGGAGGAGTTGTAAGTTCACCCTCATGGATTCATGGTCGGGCTAGGGGGTGAGTGGGACAAGTAAATTGGTTGTTCTGTTCTAAGGTTGGAAGGAACTTGGTTGTTCCATTTTTTGTTTGAAAAATGTTCAGATATGTATATATATTCCTTCTCTGGTTAAATATTATCGAATTATTGGTTTCTAGACTATATCTGTTTAAATCTAGATGAATTTTTTTGTTTGTTAAATTCCGATGGAATGAGGTGAAATGTAGGACAAACCCTTACATTTTTTAGTTGCAAAAGTTAAGAAACCATTTTGTGTATCCTAGTTGGGATGGAATTTATTTATGAAAGTATATTGGGAGATGCATTTGTGTTATATAGGATATGATTGTAAATATTGTGCTAGAAACTCCCTACCAGATAGGAGATTCATTTACATCTGGATATTCAATTTGAATGTAAACTATAGATTGTGCAAACGCTAAAGGATATTTCGAAAGTAAAACTGAGATCTATATATATTTATATATGTACATTTATATCTCTGTAGGACATCCTTTTAATTATGGACGAATCGTCCTATTGATTTATTACTGTTGGAATGAAGTAAATATAGTATAATTCTTACAGTTTTATTGTATCTCATTAGTAAGAAAATTATGGAAATAAACTTGAGAGCTTAGAATTATACATAGATATTTTTATTATAGACCAAATACACAAGTAGAAATAAAGGGCTATGACGATTAGACTGTTTTAATGTAAATGAAAATGAATAGTTCAGACAATCATAAATAAAGTACTGAAATGAAAACAAATAGTTCAAATAGTCACAAGACGAAGTTCTGGAATGAAAACGAATAGTTCAAATAGTCACAAGATGAAGTTTTGAAATTAAAACGAATAGTTCAAACAGTCACAAACGAAGTTCTGCAAATAAACGATACAATAGTAAACTAAAGGAAGTGAAGAGTATACACCATGGAACCATATAATTTTGATACGCATAGACCTACTACAGTAATAATCGAAAAAGGCAAAGCTATAGGAATAAACAAAGGAATCGTTCAAATTTCTCTATAAAATCCAAAGTAAACCTGGAAAGGGTACAAGACAGAATTATTGTTCACCAATATGCGATGTTATTCATTCCAGATATATTGGTATAATAGATCTATTATTCTGAAAGAAGGGACTGTTCGAGTTTCCATCTATGTCGACTATACAATTATGAACAACAATACAGTCCTTCTCATATGACCCTATTACACAGTAACAGGGTTTTAGTCCCTATGTCTTCCTTTAAACTGAAGATACAGAGATAGTCAATCAACCATCTATATGAACCTGATTAGTCTCAGACTTGATGATTGTATTTTAGATCAGAATCATTTCATTTCTTAGAAATATAGGGCATTCTCTTAAGAGAGGTAACATGGAACTTGAGTACCTTTCTTGGACAGGGCGTGGTTTTGTTCCATCGTAGTGACCTCGTAATCCTGCAAGAAAGATGAGATGATCTTTTCTTAGTGTCAAATAGAAACCAACATCACTTAAACTTTTAAAGGTAAAATCTTATAAGACAATGAAGGTATCATTTTACAGAGTAATACTATTGTAGGTGAATCCCCCTGTGGACAAGTGGATTCCCTCTTGGTCTCTAGACTTCTAAGGCCAAGACAGAAAAGTGCTTAACATGGACACTGACTTCCTTTTATATCTAATCAAGTTAATTAATGAAAGAGAAGGAGAAAGATATGTACCTTATAAGTGACATTTGTCCTTTCAAAGTCCTAGCTGAGATCCTATCCTAAGATCCCCGATAGGTCCTATAAGAAAAACAAAGATACAATGGACTTCCTACTCTACTGAGATTATCTCAATCATATATCCATCTACTATAGACAAACTCATATGGAACAAGCACAAGTTTGAAAGAAACAGGCCAAGCATTGATTATATTATTGAGAACAAGTAAAAGTACTTACAATCTTTTGAATGAAGGTGCAGCATCTTCTTCCAGTTCTCCTTGTCCAAACCCTTTGCTCAATCAATATCCACTGATTGCTTTGATGACATCTCACTCATGAGATCATAAGTTTCACATCTCCAATCTTTTCCATCTACCTTTCACCATGAGAAGTCCTCTTTATATAACGTTGGAGAGGCTCAACCACTTGAGATATCTTTGGGATAATTTGAGGATTCCTCTCCTTTAGTTGAGGATCTTCCCTAAGATCATGCTTTGACCATCTATTCGAATCCAACTACCTTTAGGAATTGAGGGATTCTTCTGCAATTTTCCTCAACAAACCCAAAATTTGCTCAAAAAAGGGTAGCTCTCCCCAAAAAGGGTGCATAGGGTGCTCAAGCACTCCCCCAAAGAGGCTCAGGGAGTGCCGACACTCCCTGACAGTGGGTAGGGGAGTGATCCTCTCCAAAATTCAGTTTTTGAGTGACTTTTCCAATGGAAAAAGGCTTGTACTTTTTTTCAAGTGATTTATCTTCTTCCAAAACACCATTTGAGGTGTCTTAAGTGTATTTATGATGTTGTTAGAGGCATGACATATGCAACATGGGAGTATGATAGTTTTGACACTTGAAACACTTATAGTCAATATGAAACACTTGCAGACAAGATGAGACACTTAAAACACTCGTAATGATGACACTTGCGACACTATCGAAGTGAGTAATTTTTAGGTGTAACAAATTTCCCCCCAAAGTATGAAGTTAGAAGACAATGATGACTGAAGTACTTTGTATACTTTTTCAAGAAAGGGTATGGATGCAGAGAAACTAGAAAAAACTACACACAACCATCAAAAAAATATTATGACATGTTTCAAATGCAAGGCAGGCATACCTATGCTTGAGTGATAAAGACTTTTTAGGTATGGCCACCATAAAATACATTGTGGATCCATAATTATATTGACAAAATGGTATAGCCACCACAAATACAATGTGGATATATACTCCTATGAACTTAACTAATCGTAGCCACGAAGAATACATAGTGGATATACAAGATGACAAGAGATATCCATGACCAATACAAAGTGGATATATGTAACAATATATGTGTCATAGTTCAAAAGAACTCCTTCGCAACCTTGGAAAAGTACATATAAGAGTGATGACTCAACCCAGAGTCTTCTTACTGATCCCAATGTAGTACGAATCTAACCATGTGAATAGATGTCCTGATGTCGAACATGGCAGAAACCACTTGATTACTAGTCAATGATGTAAACCGTTAACAAGCGTGAGGGAGATCACCATTGATGTCAATGATTCCCAAGGTACTCTAGTACATTCCGACGAATGTGAATAGATGAGATGAAGTCGAACATCCATGGAATCATCTGATCAGAGGTCAATGATGTAAACCCACTATCGGACATGAGGAGGCATGCCATTGAGGCATGAAGGTCCCAAGGTACTAACTTGTTTCTAGGTCTAGTTCCTAGATAATGTGTTGAAGTTGATAGGAATAGACTCGTCAAAGGAGGGCCTTGATGTATCCCCCATCAACAACATGAAACTGACACAGAGATGTAATTGGTAGATCAAATGAACATGGACTGACATGGGTATTGAAACAAGATATTTGTGATGGTTGACTCTCAAGGTAGATACTTCGCTTGAACACTAAGGTACAACAACAAAAACTTGACATGGAACAAAACTTTGATGATGCAGTGGATGCTGTGACTTTCGTCGGGTGACCCAAAGGAGTAAAATAAACTCAAAGGATTGGCTCAGTGCAGAGGTTCAGTGGATTAAAATGTGTGCAAACACAAAGTGTCATGTTCAAGGGCGACCGTAAGAGTTATTGGTAGTGTTCTCAAAAAACTTCTTGTCTTGCTTCTTTAAATTCCCCCCCCATCCAGATAGACGAGTACCTTTTTTTAATTTAATGAGCTTGAGGAGGGTAACACATGCTCGATATGACTCACCTTTGGTAAGTCCCTCTTCCTTTTTTTAACAAATTGGAAGAAGTAAGGGCTCGGCCCCATATGGTCCCTTCAATGTATGATCGTTTAACAATTCTAGAGAAAGTAAACTCAGTGGTTTATCATATTTAGAGAGTCTAAAAACAACTTAACGATGACTCCAATGTTGTCTTTTTTCATAATGTTAGTCTCGCGAGGATGAAAAAGAGATAAATTATCACTTGAAAGACACCCTTTCAAACCTTTTAACGAGTGCGAAAGGAAGAAAGATCACTCGACAATCTTTTCACGTTTAGAGATTCTGAAAAGAGCTTAAAGAAGACTCCAAAGGGTTCCTTTTTCGTAGATCCATGCGAGTCTAAAAAAGTGATAAAAGTTTACTCGGTTACATTCTCATGTTTGTTTATTTTTTTGAGCTTGAGAAAGAACAAAGACCAAGATCGGTATGCCCCTAGCTTGAAAGCTAGTGGCTTAACTCCAGAATGATCACCAAAGGCTGGAGACATGCCCTCCAAGCTTCAATTCATTCACCGACTTTGAGGTTGTCACCAATTTCTCTACTAGACGGAGAAAAAGGATAAGAGTGGATGAAAAAAAGGTTCAAGAGAGGTGACTGTTTCATTTTTTAACGAGCTTGACACAGAAAAAGAACTATGATGAGGGCTCCAGGTTCAATCCCCAGATATATGTTTCATTTTTTAATGAGCTTGCTACAGAGAGGAAAAATATGCTCAAGGCTCCAGGTTCAATCCCCAGATATATGTTTCATTTTTAATGAGATTTCTATAGAGAGGAAAATTATGCTCAAAGATTTTGTTTCATTTTTTAACGATCTTTCTATAGAGAAGAGAAACTATGCTCGTGACCTCTGTTTCATTTTTTAACGAGCTTTCCACAGAAGAGAGAAACTATGCTCGTAACCTCTTCTTAATAATGGCTTCCAAGAGAATAAAGCTCTAGAAGGACACCATGTCAAGGGACAAAACTCGGTCATGGCTTCCAAGAGATCTTCATTGGATGGAAGAAAATCACTCTGGAAGGAACACATGTTGAGGGCTGAAACAGGGGTAAGGATATAAGGCTCCAATAACCCTACCGAAGAGATCACCATGTCAACTACCAGATCCAAATCGTCTGAAGTTGAAGTCATGGGAGATAATGCCACATAATTGACATGTGGCGGGGGTGATACTGTCATCATATAAGGACCATTCAGGGAGGTAATCCATTCAGGACCAATGAATGAAAGTTGGTTAATAGTCACCATTCTTCCATCGTGTGGGAAATATATCACACGAAAAAGAGTGGACACAATAGCTTTCATGGAATAGACATAATCCCGCCCAAGGAGTAAAGAGAAATCCAAGGGGTCTAGGACGACCATGACATCAATAAAGACAGTTTTCCCTCCCAAAGTTACCGAAAACTGAGGAAGGGTCCCTAAAGGTTGACTAGTTCTTCTGTTAAAAGATAATAGATTTTGTGTGACCGGTGCAACCTGAGGATAGCCCAAAGTGTGCCAAGCAACATAGGACAAAATACTAACAAATGAACCTTCATCTATCAACGTTTGAGGAATGTCCCGACCACAAACCTGTACTGTAGTCTAGAAAGGAATGTGAGAGGGAAGACGAGGTCCAGTTAGCGCACACCAATAAAAAAGGATGGCCTCATTTCTTGGCGGGGGTTTCATGGGAGAATGAGGAATACCCCCCAGCATGGTAGATTCTGTATCAACGAGAAAAACGTGGGCAATATCGAGTTTACTCTCTAGAGGGAGAGTAGGATTGACAGATGATGGGATCGGATCAACTACGCATGAACTCTTTAGAGGAAGAGCGGGATTGACCGATGATGGGATTGGATCAACCACATAGGCACCCTTTAGAGGAAGGGTGGGACTGACTAAGGAAGGGACTATATCAGCCACTTTGACACTCGTCAAAGGAGGAGTGGGATCGACCGATGATAGAACCGAATCAACCACTTGGGTTTCATTCTCCAGGGGGAGAATGGGGTTGACGGATGGAAACGAATCGACCTCTTTGGTGTCACTCTCTAACGGGAGAGTGGGGCCGACCGAGGATGAAAACAGATCGACTACTTGGGTTACACTCTTTTGATGAAGAGTAGGGATGATCGATGACATAATCAAATAAACTACTTTGGTGAGTGGTTCAATCGAAGATGAAACTAGATTGACCACCTGATCAACCGAATTGACCGGGGATGGAACCAGATTGATGATTCCATCAACTAATGATGGGTTGGGAGAAAGACTACAATAACCTTTTGGAAGTTGATTTTTTTCCAAAAGAGAAGAAGCCTCGTCCATACGAGGACAAAGGTTAGAATAATGATCACCTTTGCATAACATGCAATGGAATTTGACAGTTGTCTTCTTCTTACCAACCTTGATGTCACTAGGTGATGGGGTATCACTGGCATGTCTAGTAGAGGCTGATGAAATGGAGGACCACATTTCTAAGACCTTTGGAATACTAGGGAAATCCCTTAGAAAGTGGTCACCCTTACAAAGACTACAAGGGAATTTGGGTTTTAGATTCTTCATTTTAATCTTGTTGACCTCATCAACACTCCCAATACTATTAACAATAGTTGTTTGCTTGGATCCAACATTTGATGTTGTTGGAGCCTTGTTCCTTTTCAGGCTCTTCTTCTTCTTCTCTTTCTGTTTCTTCTTCTTCTGATCAACCTGGCTACTTTCTTTAGAGATTTCACTAGACGAAGAAGGGGAAAGGGAAGGAGACTTAATGTGAGAAGAAGGAGAAAAGTATATGTGAGGTTTATGTGTGGGTGGTGTAATGACATCTAAAGTATTAGGTGCAGTTGAAACATTGGGAGGATTCGATACTGGAGTGGGGAACAACCAAACCGGTAATCCGATGGTGAGTCCCAGAAGACATAGTGTGGCAATGTACATAGGACCAAAGTTTCCAAATGAAGGAAAGGTATAAGGTTCCCCAGGAGAAGGGGTTACTCCATTGGTACTCTCAATATTTGATGCCATTAACACTAACTTGACCTAAGGTCCACTAAGTAACACAACCAACACACACTATGAATTTGAGAAGCAAACAATAAAAAAAAAACTTCCCACAATGAAACCACTAGTTGGTGATGAAATCCAACATCGCAAGATCAAAATAGGAAGGGGAAGGGATAGAGTGGGTGGATCAGTTACGTTAGCGACCTACTTAATGGACTTACACCTTGGTGCAAGCTTCAACGTAGTAATTGTGGATTTACCCTCCAAGGAGCCCGAGTGAGTATGACCAACGTCTGTTCTAGGTACAGTGAGACTTCCCTTCACCGTCACCTTGTGTGATACCCTAAGGATTATGGCTACTAAGGTCACCAATTTGCAGTCAGCCTCTGGGCGGGTACAGTTGATAGTCCATTCAAAATGTATGGGTAGGATAACAAGTCTGAAATCAACTCGAGAGGCTCCCACACATAATCATGGGTATACCTTCAAGTGACCCCCAATATACGATCTGACCACTACAAACAATTGGGCCACAGAGGGATAATCTTTGTAACTCACCCGAATGCGACCTCATGCATAACCCCTGTTTGAGAGGGGGATCCCAGAATGCCTATCCGACAATTGGATTTTCTCTCCCTATCACAATATTTTAAGTTTGTTTGATAGCTTTGGAAAGTTATCCTTTCAACCTATTCCAAATCCTTACACCTTAAACTAATGTAGGTTTGCTAACAAAGATGTAAAAATTCTGATAAATTTTATTTAATCATTGA
The DNA here is from genome assembly GCA_010110895.2 of Picea sitchensis. Lineage (NCBI taxonomy): Eukaryota > Viridiplantae > Streptophyta > Pinopsida > Pinales > Pinaceae > Picea > Picea sitchensis. The sequence goes on along the minus strand of SNQJ01S0059527.1, from coordinate 30,922 downwards.
TTTTAGTGGCCGTTATTTACTCATAGGTGCATGAGAGTGAATACTGATGATATTATGACTCATTTCCCAAAACATGCATAATAAATGATAAGCAATATTTTCTTTCAATGAATGTCTAATTAAGGGAAGGAGAAGGATTTTCCTTTCACTTTCAAACACTAAGATGCAATGACCTCATGCAATAGTCCTCAATAAGGAATCCAATCCAATGCTAAAATGTTTATATGTGACTGATAACCAGTATATGTAAATCTTCTTATGCTAATCGAACTTCAAGAGTTGTGAGATTTAAGCAATCTGAAAGCAAACTTCACATAAACCAAAAGACACCCTTGTTATGATCAAACAAGAAACAAAAAGCCAAAAACTCAAAAGGAAAGAGAAAGAGCTTGGACAAGATGACTCGAAAATCAGAAAGAAAAGTACAAAGGACCTTTGAAACTCCTTACAAAGTTTTCACTCACTCAAATAAACGAGAAGAAAACGACAAATTGACTCCAAATCATGAAGGACAAAGAGTTATTGCAAAGTAAGGAAAAATGTCAAAAAACTCCAAAAAAAAGAGAATGAATCCTTATAAAATAGGGTATTGAAGGCCCACACCTAGATGGACTAAGAGTATGAGACCTTGAGCAAATGCAAAAGGCAAAAACTGAACCCAGAAATTGAAAAACTAGAGGGTTTTTCACTGAAAATGGGATAGCGCTCTGGTGTAAGGGGTACCAGAGTGCTCCAACACTCTGTGTAAGGCCACTAGGGAGTGTTGGTGCTCTGCTAGCAAAGGAAGGGGAGCGCTCTGCTACAAAAGCTCAGAAAAGTTCCTAGAAACTCAAAAATTCAAGAAAATTCAATCAATCAGGGTGATCATGATGACATATAGAGGAAATCAAACCAATATAATAATAAAAAATACAATATGGAGAAGGTCAAATCAATGGGAAAAGGGTCAAAACAAGATCTGAGAATGGAAACAAAAATCAGAGATCCTCCCCAACGGAGTCGCCAATTTATGTTGTAGGTGAATCCCCCTGTGGATAAGTGGATTCCTTCTTGGTCTCTAGACTCCTAAGGCCAAGATAGAAAAGTTATTAACATGGAAACTGACTTCCTCTTAGATCTAATGAAGCTAATCAATGAAATATAAGGAGAAATATATGTACCTTATAAGCGACGCTTTTCCTTGCAAAGTCCTGGCTAAGCTCAGATCCTAAGCTCCCTGATAGGTCCTATAGGACAAAAAAAGATACAATGGACTTTCTAATCTACTAATATTATCTCAATCATAGATCCATCTACTATAGACAAACTCATATGGAACAAGCACAAGTCTGAAAGAAACAAGCCAAGCATTAATTATATTAATGAGAACAAGTAAAAGTACTTACAATCCTTTGAATGAAGGTGCATCAGCTTCTTCCAGTTATGCTTGTCCAACCCCTTTTCTCAATCAATCTACATTGATCACTTTGATGACATATCACTCATGAGATCATAAGTTTCACATCTCCAATATTTTCCATATACCTTTCACCATGAGAAGGCCTCCTTATATAACCTTGGAGAGGCTCAACCACTTGGGAGATCTTTGGGATAATTTGAGGATTCCTCTCCTTTAGTTGAGGATATTCCCTAAGATCGTGCTTTGAACATATATTCGAATCCAACTACCTTCAGGAATTGAGGGATTCTTCCGTGATTTTCCACAACAAACCCAAAATTTGCTCAAAAAAGGGTAGCGCTCCCCCAAAAGGGTGCACAGGGTGCTCAAGCACTCCCCCAAAGAGGCTCAGGGAGCACCAACACTCCTTGACAGTAGGTAGGGGAGTGCTCCTCTTCAAAATTCAGTTTTTGAGTGGTTTTTCCAATGGCAAAAGGTTTTTACTTCATGTCAAGTGATTTCTCTTCTTCCAAACCACCCTTTGAGGTGTCTTAAGTATCTTTATGATGTCGTTAGCGGAACGACATATGAAAGATGGCAGTATGATGTTTTTTACACTTGCAACACTTATAGTCAATATGTGACACTTGCGGACAAGATGCGACACTTACAAGACTCGTAATGACGACACTTGCGACACTATCGAAGTGAGTAATTTTTAGGTGTAACAATACTTATCATGAATTGTTGGAGGAATGCTCCCAGTCACAGTTGCGATCCATCAACATGTTGAAAGGGGAGGAGTGAACTTGAACGGCATGATGGGTACCCTCGCAGAAAAGCATGGTCTCGTCATTAGATTGCCTACCATTTTTTATTAAAACAAAACCTTTCAGGAATTTAAACAAATAAACAACAATAACATTATAAATCCAAACTGCAAGGGTCGTGTGGTATGTGTAGACTGAATGCATGAATCAAATCAGGGTATAAATTTAAATAATTCTTTTTGAAAAGAATGCGTTGCCCAAACTATAAATACAGAGTTTAAATTATATGCCGAATACGTTTATCAAAGTCTAAACATAAATTTATTATCTGTGCCAAAGGGAATGCAATGCTTGAAGATAAAAAACAGAGTTAATATTTTTTCCGAATATCATA
>SNQJ01S0059527.1:13170-28370 GCA_010110895.2 Picea sitchensis | reverse complement strand
CTACCCCTCTCTCACTAAATCCATCCACCACTCTCTCTCTCCCCTGCACCTATCTCCCCTATCTCTCCACCTTATTCCCTCTCCCTCCCACATTCCTACCCATCTCTCTCTCTCTCTCTCTCTCTCTCTCTCTCTCTCACACACACACACACACACACACACACACACACACCTCTTCCTCTTTCTCACTCTCTCCTTCCTTCCCTCCCTCCATCCCTCTCTCCACCAGCCTATTCCTCTCTCTCCCTCTCTCTCTATACCTTCCTCCCTCTATATTTTTCTCTCATATACCCCTCTCTCCCACACTCCATATCCCCCTATATCACTCTCTCTCCTCTTTTTCAATATGTCTCACAAGAGGAGGATATAGAGCACAAGAGAGAGGGGTATATATATATATATATATATATATATATCGATAAGGGGTCAGACAGGGGAAGAGAGGGAGAGAAAGACAAAAAATAGGGAGATACAACAGCGGGGTAGAGAGAGAGAAAGAGAGAGATAGGGGGAGAATGGAGGAGAGAGGGGGAGAAAGAGGGATGGAGGGAGATGAAAGAGAGAGGAATAGAGGGAGGGATATATGCGATGGGAGTGTAACATACCCAAATTTCCATATATAAAAAAAAAAATAGTTTGAAACTATGGAAGGTTGTCGTTAGTTCTTACCTTGATAGTATCCAAATAGGTGTATTTTACAAAGGGAAAGCTACAGTTTTTATGCCACTTACTACTATCTCTTCTTGATCCAATAATGTACTAAAATCAAATGAGAATATGGCTACCCAAATATAAAATGATTTCCTTCATATTACAAAAACAAAGGGTTCGCCCTTGTATTCTTTCAAATGAGGCACAACGTTATAAATATTAAAAGTAAGCCTCATGACTTTGGGTACTAAGAAATAAGGTAAAAGGGGGATTTTTAAAATTGCCACAACATGTATACTATGTATACTATGGTGAGTGGTAATGTTGGTCGAACCCAAGATTTGCTGCGAACTTTAAATTCACTCCTTGTCAAATTGGACAATGAAGTTTGCGAAGGAAGGGACATGTCTTTGTTTCATAACTCAAGTACAAACTGGATTGTCTAACGAGTCCATCAACCAATACCATACATTCCTTTCATGAGCATCACATGTATTGGTATTAAGGAGGTCTGTATCTGAAATGGGCGAAGGGATCGAGACCTAACACTTATGGAATGTGAGGGTTCTGTATCAATTTTCTTAGCCTTTACCTTTGTCACTTATCTTCGGTAGTTTTCCTATGGATGGTAGAATGAAATTACCATTGTTTGGTAACATAAATATGGGGCCAAGCTTACAGTGGGAACTTCCGTGCTAAGAAATATCTCCAGGTAAGGATAATTCATCATCACCAGATAGAACTTGGTTTAGTCTTTTAATCGAAATAGGAAAGTTAAATCTGTATAAGTTTCATGGAAAATAGTCGTTAATCGTTTTATTTATTTGACAAGGATCTGTATCATTTGTCTCAGAGTGTATGATCTCACTCATTTCCTTTTCAGTCAAGGGATTGATCAATTACTATTTACTCTTTTCATTTCTTCAAGTTTAACTTTCGTCTTCTGGGTCGACTAGGCCATCTTCTGTGGTTTAACCCGAGTCTTTAAAATGGGGTTTCACTATTATAGTTCATTTAATCCATTTAGTTATTTGAATTTATATTGTTTGGTGAAGGAGGGTTATCTCTGTAATAATAATTCTCATAATATTAGTAATCCTCTCCTTTTGCGACACATGGGATAATAAGTTCTCGTCGGGTTAATCTTAGATAAAGACTCCAATTCTGTTTTTAAACAAGATTATTGGTATATTATAGCACTTAAGAGTCTAATACTTTAATAGTAGTCCAAAATCGTAGTCATTTTCTTGGTCTATGTGATTTATAAGTGGTGAGAAAATAGATGTTGATAAGGGTTTTTTGTTGAAATAAGCTTTGTTAGAGTTTATTACGAACTTCCCATTTTAACATGCTTCCTATGGCAATGAAAAAAGGGGTCTTTCTTTATAATCCATTTCTTTCTTCATCAATACAAAATTTTTTGTTAGACGTAGGCTCTGTCTCTATTTTATTTGTTTCTTTATAAAATAATTTACTGTTTAGAATGTAAGTGGAGTTAAAAACTAATGATGGGTCTCTCATGAATGTGTGAGGGAACCCATCAACTATTTTCTGTTTTCCTCTTCCTCTGCACTACAAGTTTAAGTTCGGTTACCATGAAAAAGCACTTTAACAACTCAAGGAAACAGTTGCATCGATATAGAGATAGGAAAATTTATTGTGCGACTATATTTGACAGAGTTCGCTTATGGTGGAAGTTGTCGATTCAATCCCACAAGAGATAAGTGATTCGAGACCATTTCTTTCTTTTTAATTCTCGTCCATTCTCATTTATGTTTATGCCAAATTTAAAGAAGTTTTTTTCTCTAATATATGTTGTGACTATGTCTTATAGGTAGAAAAGTAACTCCATTGATTGAAAATTAAGATTCCCCTTGCGAAAGGTACTCAAGTTCCTTTTTCAGGGAAACACATGTCCTACATTTCTTAATCCAGGAAAAATTGGACTTGCTTATTCTTTATCTCGTCTATTGTTCCACTTAGAAACCTATTGAACTTTATGTTTTTGTATCATGTGTTTTAACTCCTTATATGTTGATATTCAATTTAATATAATGTCCAGGAGTTTAAATAACTGTCTCTATACTACACTTATGCTTATTCCTACTAAGAATAACGCATATAGTATTGTACATAGAAATGTCTTGTAATATTTTTCTATTATTAATATAATCATTTCATATATGGTACTTTGTATAACTTGGAAATATCGTAAATTAATATATCACTTAGATAGAGGGAAACCACTTTAGGTTCTATGAAGAATTTGTTTATATCTTAATTCTATAGCTTAACACTAAGAAAAAACATTGATATAAAATTTCATACCTAATTATTTTAATTTTGTATTTGTAGCTCTTCTTGTTTACTAGATTTTTTAACAGGTTTTCTTTATGTATTCATATTTATACAATAATATTAATGAAAAACCTCGATTCACTCCCATTCCTATAGAATTAGTAAAGTATTCTCTTTCTTTTCAATGCATAATTTTTTTTAATATTTCATGGTTATATGCTATTTAGAAAACATACTACTCTATATGGAAATTTCCAGAATTTAAGATTTTGTGTAACTATACCGAATTGTTTAAGCTTTCCCTTTCTCAGGATTTATAACTAGAATACGTAATTCCATGTTGAGAGATCCATGAGTCATAAAGTGAATATTTAACTTTTGCAGTATACATACATCTATAGATCCAGTTATGTAGCATACATACAAATTCTGTAGCTACATAAAAATCAATAAACCCAACACGAGTAATAACTGATCAAATAAGATACATCTATATAGATCCGATTATGTAGTTATGTGCAATTCAATAAACCCAACAGTGTAACATCCTGCGCTTGCGCGCATTGAGCAGACTTACTCTTTGAGGACACTTGCATGCAAGTGATCCGATTCTTCATACAATTGGTTGATTTGATTATTATTATGAGATATTGTGGATTTGATCATATGCTATTTTTGTTGTATTTACATAGACAACTGCTATTGACTGGGTTCTCTTGAGTATGTAGTACTTTGGATGTTGAGGATGTCGAGGCATCAATGAAACCCCTTGGCCTCTGGATCGATTCAAGGAGTGGATTGTTAGAGTTTGAATGTTTTTGATGTGACATATGTACATATGATTAGATATTATGATGTTGATTGTTATTGCTGACACAATTCGTTGATGGATGTAGGCTGACAATAGCTTGCCAACCATACTCACATTTGGAGTAAAGGGGTCATGCACGAGAACTAGAGACATTGAGGGGGAGGTGTGGAAGCAACCCTGCCATAGCCTACTAGCACTCCCGACGTGGCTCAAACTGTAGGTTAACAATTACCTAGTTCGAGAAGACCCACGATGTCATGAGGGCAGGTTGTGGTAGTCACTCACGATGATTCTAAGGGGCGTGCAATAAGGAAGGGTCCTTATTCCTTAGAGGCCCTTAGTCTCCCACAAGATCAGTTGGCAGAGTATTGACTCCAGGGGTTTGACATCTACGAAATTTAGTCAAGAGGCAAATGGAACCCTTGTAGTACGTAGTGCATCTTGAAGGGCACTTTGTGCAAATAAAACGAAAAGCGGCGAGTGGCACCCTTGGAGCACATAGTGCATCTTGAAGGACACGTCGTGCAAATAAAATGGAAAGACATGAGTGGCACCCTTGGAGCACATAGTGCATCCTAAAGGGCACGTCGTGGTTTTAATGACTAAGTGAATAAACCTAGTGCCTACAAAACTATGCCTCCTTAGGACCTTGTTGACTTTAAAATGAATGATGTGATAAGTAAAGTTTAAAAACAATTTTTCCCTTAAAACCTGTCGCCAAGCCTAGTGAATTGAAAACCTAGGTGTGAGTATAACCTTAGAACAAAAAAAAAATCGAATTAGACATATAACCAGATTAAAATAGAAATTTTAATTCACTAAGGTTCTTTTTATAAAATTTCAATTCACTAAGGTTCTTTTTATAAAATTTCAATTCACTAAAGGTTCTTTTTATAACTAATTAGAAAATTCAAGCATTAATAATTAAAGTGGAAATTTTAATAAAGGTTTAATTAATAAAAGGGGTATTTGGTTGTTTTTGTCCAAACCTGCTAATTCTGAATTTACTTAGAAAAAGAGGAAACTTAAAGAAAAAGGGGGAAACCTAAGAAAAAGCCGAAACTTAAGGAAAATGAGAAACTTAAAGAAAAGGGGAAACTTAGAGAAAAAGGGGAATGTCTAACTTAGTAAGGAATCTAGCCTTTGGAACTTTCTTTTCATGAACTTAACTAGGATTTAAGTAAGGAGTAGGTCATTTATGAATTGTAAGGGAATTTTGGAACACCGGGGAGCATTTTTAGGAACACTTTTTGGTGGGTGATGGAAATAGGAATAATTAATTAATTAATAAAATTGATTTTCTGGTGCAACTAGGGGATCGGGCGACATTTTCTTGATTTTCTGATGCCTTGACTATTGGTATTATTAGTTCCATCTATTTATGATTTAACAACTAACGTATTTATTAAGAATATCGCATTTGTCCCGCACTTTAGAATAATGATTTTCCTTTACATTGGTAACAATTCATTTGGATTAATGTGAGGCCTTTATTAATTATTAATTGCGCAGTGTTTAAAAAAGTGGAAACAATTTCAATCTAAATTGGAGATGATAAAAGTGCATGTACTTGGAAGGCTCAACTTCATTACTCTATTCATTAATAAATGTAAGCATGTTGAACATCAGAATCCTACATATATGTTATTATTTATAAATACAACTCTGTTAAAAATCGTAGTGGCCAAATTTATTTTACTGCCTCAAACTTCCATTCTTTATTAGCTACATTGAAATGATTTGTGAAAATTACTCTCGTAAATAAATGAGTGAAATATCAATCTTGTTTTTGAATTGTAACTAACACTCAAATTAACAACAATACTAAAGCCATGTATATTCCATAGCATTTTCCTTTTTCTCCTTTATATTGTGTATTGATGTCAATGCTCTATTTATATATCGTATTACCATCAATAGATGGTGCATTCATTACATATATACTGTTAAGATTGAATATTGAATTGTTTTGGGTGTGTACCTTTGAATTGGAATCATCGCCTACTAAAGCATGTTCCAGACACAATTGAACATCATGCTATTACATAGCTTAGCAGAAAAAGTTAGACTTTGTGGTGTTAGTTCAACCCTTGACATGAAAGGAGTGTCAAATAGTTGTACCATTGTCTCACTAGCACAAGGCAAAATAGGTACCATATTAAAGTAAAAACGAAAAGCATTTTAAAGATCTTCCTCCTTAACTCTAAGAGGGAAAAGTTGGAGTCAATGAGATCTATCCTCCCGTTTGTCTTGGACATTTTTGGAGTTGTCTAGGATTTGAGATGGATGATATACATACACAAACATTAATATATTAGAACAGTAATATATTATATGGAAATAAATAACAGTGGCGAACAATAATATAGAACAATCGGCAGGTAACGATTTTATTTCCCATCTATTTCACTGCGTCGCGCTGACAAAGAAGTGGAAGGAACACATTAACATTCACATGTTTATAGCCAGCCTCTTTATAGCTACAAATACTGTGTTAATTTTATGCTCGTGAATTTTGTTACTTTTCCAGTGGCGGTTTCCCTACAGAGATTCTACAGTTTCATAGTATTTTATTGCCTTGACTATTGGTGTTATTAGTTCCAGCTATTTATGATTTAATAGTTAACGTATTGATTAATATTATCGCATTTGTCCCTCACTTTCGAATAATGGTTTTCCTTTACATTGGTAACAATTCTTTTGGATTAATGTGAGGCCTTTATTAATTGTTAATTGCGCAGAGTTTAAAAAAGGGGAAACAATTTCCATCTAAATTGGAGATGATAAAGGTGCATGTACTTGGAAGGCTCATCTTCATTAATTTATTCATTAATAAATGTAAGCATGTTGAACATCATAATCCTACATTCATGTTATCATTTATAAATACAACTCTGTGAAAAGTCGTAGTGGCCAAATTTATTTTGCTGCCTCAAACTTCTATTCTTTATTTGTTGCATTGAATTGATTTGTGCAAATTACTCTCGTAAATAAATGAGTGAAATATCAATATTGTTTTTGAATTGTAACTAACACTCAAATTAACAACAATACTAAAGCCATTTATATTCCATATCATTTTCCTTTTTCTCCTTTATATTGTGTATTGATGTCAATGCTCTATTTATATATCTAATTATCATCAATAGATGGTGCATTCATTACATATATACTATTAAGATTGAATATTGAATTGTTTTGGGTGTGTACCTTTGAATTGGAATCACCACCTAGTGAAGCATGTTCCAGAGACAATTGAACATCATGCTATTACATAGCTTAGCAGAAAAAGTTAGACTTTGTGGTGTTAGTTCAACACTCGACATGAAAGGAGTGTCAAATCATTGTACCATTGTCTCACTAGCACAAAGAAAAATGGGTACCATATTAAAGTAAAAACGAAAAGCATTTTAAAGATCTTCCTCCTTAACTCTAAGAGGGAAAAGTTGCAGTCAATGATCTCTATCCTCCCGTTTGTCTTGAACATTTTTGGATTTGTCTAGGATCTGAGACAGATGATATACATATACAAACATTAATATATTAGAACAATAATATATTATATGGAAATAGAGGACAGTGGAGAACGATAATATAGAACAATCGACAGGTAACGATTTTATTTTTCCTAGCTATTTGATTGCGCTGCACTGACAAAGAAATGGAAGGAATACATTAACACTCATATGTTTATAGCCAGCTATGAATACTGTGGTAATTTTATGCTTGTAATTTTTTTTACTTTTCCAGTGGCGGTTTCCTTGCAGGGATTCTACGGTTTCAGAGTATTTTATGGTCTTGACTATCGGTGTTATTAATTCCATCTATTTATGATTTAATAGTTAACAGATTTATTAAGATTATTTCATATGTCCCGCACTTTATAATAATGGTTTTCCTTTACATTGGTAACAATTCATTTGGATTAATGTGAGGCCTTTATTAATTTTTAATTGCGTAGAGTTTAAAAAAGTGGAAACAATTTCAATCTAAATTGGAGATGATAAAAGTGCATGTACTTGGAAGGCTTAGCTTCATTACTCTATTCATTAATAAATGTAAGCATGTTGAACATTAGAATCCTACATATATGTTATCATTTATAAATACAACTCTGTTAAAAATCATAGTGGCCAAATTTATTTTACTGCCTCAAACTTCTATTCTTTATTCATTACATTCAATTGATTTGTGAAAATTACTCTCGTAAATAAATGAGTGAAATATCAATCTTGTTTTTGAATTGTAACTAACACTCAAATTAACAACAATACTAAAGCCATTCATATTCCTTATCATTTTCCTTTTTCTGCTTTAAATTGTGTATTGATCTCAATGCTCTATTTATATATCTGATTATCATCAATAGACGGTGCATTCATTACAGATATAATGTTAAGATTGAATATTGAATTGTTTTGGGTGTGTACCTTTGAATTGGAATCACCACCTACTGAAGCATGTTCCAGACACAATTGAACATCATGCTAGTACATAGCTTAGCAGAAAAAGTTAGACTTTATGGTGTTAGTTCAACACTCGACATGAAAGGAGTGTCAAATCATTGTACCATTGTCTCACTAGCACAAGACAAAATGGGTACCATATTAAAGAAAAAACGAAAATCATTTTAAAGATCTTCCTCCTTAACTCTAAGAGGGAAAAGTTACAGTCAATGAGCTCTATCCTCACGTTTGTCTTGGACATTTGTATAGTTTTCTAGGATATGAGATGGACGATATACATATATGAACATTAATATATTAGAATAGTAATATATTATATGGAAGTAGAGAACAGTGGTGAACAATAATATAGAGCAATTGACAGGTAACAATTTTATTTTTTCCAACGATTTGACTGTGTTGCGCTGACAAAGAAGTGGAAGGAACGCATTAACATTCGTATGTTTATAGACAAATGATTTATAGCTACGAATACTATGGTAATTTTATGATCGTGATCTTTTTTACTTTTCTGGTGGCGGTTTCCGTGCAGGGATTCTGCAGTTTCAGAGTATTTTATTGCCTTGACTATCGGTGTTATTAGTTCCAACTATTTATGATTTAACAGTTAACGGATTTATTAAGATTATTGCATTTGTCCTGCACTTTAGAATAATGGTTTCATTTACATTGGTAATAGTTCATTTGGATTAATGCGAGGCCGTTATTAATTGTTAATTGTGTAGAGTATAAAAGAGTGGAAACAATTTCAATCTAAATTGGAGATGATAAAAGTGCATGTACTTGGAAGGCTCGACTTCATTACTCTATTCATTAATAAATGTAAGCATGTTGAACATATGAATCCTACATATATGTTATCATTTATAGATACAACTCTGTTAAAAATCGTAGTGGCCAAATTTATTTTACTGCCTCAAACTTCTATTCTTTATTCATTACATTGAATTGATTTGTGAAAATTACTCTCGTAAATAAATGAGTGAAATATCAATATTTTTTTTGAATTGTAACTAACACTCAAATTAACAGCAATACTAAAGCCGTGTATATTCCATAGAATTTTCCCTTTTCTCCTTTATATTGTGTATTGATTTCAATGCTCTATTTATATATCTGATTATTATCAATAGACGATGCATTCATTACATATATACTGTTAATATTGAATATTGAATTGTTTTGGGTGTGTACCTTTGAATTGGAATCACCACCTATCAAAGCATGTTCCAAACACAATTGAACATCATGATATTACATAGCTTAGCAGAGAAATTTAGAGTTTGTGGTGTTAGTTCAACACTCGACATGAAAGGAGTGTCAAATCATTGTACCATTGTCTCACCAGCACAAGGAAAAACGGGTACCATATTAAAGAAAAAATGAAAAGCATTTTAAAGATCTTCCTCCTTAACTCTAAGAGTGAAAATTTGTAGTCAATGAGCTCTATCCTCCTGTTTGTCTTGGACATTTTTGGAGTTGTCTAGGATCTGAGTTGGATGACATACATATACGAACAATAATATATTAGAACAATAATATATTATATGGAAATAGAGAACAGTGGTGAATAATAATATAGAACAATCGACCGGTAATGATTTTATTTTTCCTAGCTAGTATACTGCGTTGCGTCGACAAAGAAGTGGAAGGAACACATTAACATTTGTATGTTTATAGCCACCTACTTTATAGCCATGAATACTATGGTAATTTTATGCTCGTGAATTTTTTTACTTTTCAAGTGGCGGTTTCCCTTCAGGGATTCTGTAGTTTCAGAGTATTTTATTTCCTTGACTATCGGTGTTATTAGTTCCATCTATTTATGATTTAACAGTTAACGGATTTATTAAGATTATCGCATTTGTCGAACACTTTAGAATAATGATTTTCCTTTACATTGGTAACAATTCATTTGGATCAATGTGAGGCCTTTATTAATTGTTAATTGCGCAGAGTTTTAAAAAAGGAAGGTTGTCAGAGTATTAGTAAGGATGTATAACCAGGAGGATAATTAATTAGAGTGACTCTAATTTTAGTTGATTATATTAATGATGAAAATTCTGATTGTAGTTTTACATTAAGAGTTTAGGATAGGCAGCAAAAATTAAAAAATTACCAATGTCATTCCAGAGATTTAGTATTACTTAATTGAGAGTTATGATATAACAGATAAATAAAGGGGTGTTCATTCAATAGGTTGTGATCCTTAAGATATTCTTATAATGATGGGGTGATTTTATTTAATTTATCTAAATTATGGTAAAGGAATTTTTAATGTTTTCTCGTGAAATCATCACTAATTATTGCACCTTAGCATGACTTAGAGTAAGGGTGTTTGATGCTTGGCTCCCACCCCTTTTTACTTTTTACTCCTTGCAATTTAAGAGTTGTTTTCATGGTAGGGTAGTAGAACCCAAGTAGTACAAAATTATAGATGAGTTTACTGAAATTTTAAACCCTTAATTGTAAAGTATAATGTTGCTTGAGGATGGTTAGGTTCTTTTACTTTTAGATGGTGATTGGTTACTTATGTTGTGAATTAGTCCATATGATGATAATTGCTAATAAATTTCATCCGTTTTTGCCTTAATATTTAGAGCGCCTTCGTCTAACGACGTCGCATATTGTATGAAAGTGCAAGTTGGATTTCAGACATGTTGATTTTATGTTCAGTTAATGGATTAGAGTCATTTTGTTTGCGCTTGGGTCCCTAGAGCTCTTGTCTCAGTGTAGCGACGTGATACCTCATGATTGGTTCAATGTGCACATTGATTCATAAGTGCATAGGAACCCTGGCTTCGGGTCATGTGCCTCCCGTTGTGGATGATGTTATTTTGTAAGTAAATTCATACTTGTGTTGTAACATCATTGTGTTGTCTCTCACTCGCCAGGAGGGTTCTAGATACTGGTCATCGAAGCTGTTGTGCTTGGTTGATTGATGTTGTCTTTCCTCTTAGTAGTTCTTTTTATAATTTCATCTGTTTATTATCGCATGTTTCGTCTAGTTGCATGATTTGCTAGTATGTTGGGTCATTGTTGTCTATGGTCTAAATTGTGTGACTTGAGTTCATCGTCAAGTTGCGATGATTAATTGTTTGTATATGTTACTTCCCTGTTTAAAAAAATAAAAATGGTACTTGATTGCATTGCATGTAGTCGTAACAACGAGGGATGTTACATATGGTATTAGAGCGAGTTCAACCCTACGACTGTGGATCACCATGCTTTCTGCTACAATAAACGCTTGAGTATTAACCTAGCACTAGTTAAAAACTTAACGTGTCCATGCGGTGATCGTGATTAGAGGATTCCACAGAGGTTCATAATGTGGTGTCGTGGAAGGAGGTGTGATGCCTCCAGAAGTGCCCACGCCCTCGGAGTCTAACCCCCAAGGGGAAGAAAAAGTCCTTGGGCTAGATTCGATTGCTGTAAGGGATGATGAGGGTCTGACAAGGTCCTTCGAGGGAATGTCATAGGTCTTGATTCACCATTTGTATTGAGATGAGGCCAGGGTGCATGTACCCTTGAGGGTTCACAACGCTCCCCAACCCGTACCGTTAGCATTCACCGAGAGCTCGAGAGGGATAAGTTCTCAATTCCATGAGTTCCCTGGACGGTGTAGCCGCCAATGCATGGTTGGAGAATATGGCAATGTGCTTTGCACTTTGTGACTAAACCTCCAACATGAAGGTATTCATGGTGGTCCTTCAACTGAAGGGGAGCTCTCTTCTATGGTGGAAGATGCTCCTACCGCAATTGAACATGGAAGTTCAGGATGTGTCATGGGAACTATTCGAGGAACAATTCCAGGAGAGGTATTTATCTGAGGAATTCATTGAACGTCAACTCAATGAGTTCAATGCCTTATGACAAGGTGGTCGAATGGTGCTCGAGTATGAGGCTCGTTTCATGGCCCCACCTGAATACCAAGAAACCTAAGGTCAAAACGTTCATTTTTGGCCTTAATGTCAGCATTCATGTAGAGTTTAGGATTCTGATGCCTCAAACCTTGCATGATGTTGTTAAGAAGACTCTCACAACTAAGGAAGAGATGATAGAGGGGAAAAGGGTAGGACTCCTACAAGTCCGACGAGAAGATGACATCAACATCGAAGAAGCGTTGCCTGCAACAACATCAGTTAGGCTAGTTCAACCAAATAGAATAGGAGTTCAGTCTGGTAGGCCAACAACTTCTACTTCGGGGACCAGAAGCATTAGACCGAAGACTCGAAACTGAATTGGTGGAGAGACATATTACCAGCACAACTGTCCAGTTGCGAGGGCCAGAGCGGTCGGGGAAACAGGACCCTCTACCATTTGGGAGATGGGCGAGGCCCACGAGATTATTAATCTTGGTGAATAATCGCTAGATCGAGTGCCAGACCACTATGCTCGAGGCATAGGGTACTTTGGCCAACCAAACTTTATAATTCATTAGATCCCAACGCTATAGAGAGTTCTATTCCTATTACCACGCTGAAGGAATTAAGGTAACTACCTTCGATGGGACGATCTTTGATTCATTTATATGGCTTTAGGTGCCCACTGGCTGGTTAGAGGAAGGGGTATGCATGGTCACTTAACTTGGTGAATAGTGTAATATCTTGATGACATGGTTCGTATAGACTAGTGGGAATCATATGATGCGATACTCAATGGTAAGATGAGGTGGCTGAGTTGGATCGACAAAGAAGGACAAAGAATAATGATTGTAGGGAAGAAAACGGGGACTATCCTCGAGGTCCATTTATTCCCTACAACTACAAGAGAACACACACAAGGATGCAAGTGATATGAACTCCTAGCACTAAATGACAAAGGCTTGGTGGAAGGATTGGAAGACCTTCCGGTAGTACAAATGTTTGCAGACGTGTTCCTAGAAGAGTTACCAGGTTTTCTGCCAAAGCCAATATGGAATTTACCATCAACATAAAACCTTGGACTGAACCGATGGAAAGAGAGCCTTATCGGGTGTCGAACCCTAAGTTACAAGCATTGAAAGTTAAATTGAGGGAGATGTTGGACCTAGGACTTACGTCCAGGTGTATCGCCTTGGGGTGCTCTTGTTAATTTCATACAGAATAAGGATGGGTTGTCTACTTGACTACCATCGAGTATTCCTTGATGACATTTTATACATTCTCGGATGATGGAAGATCAAGATTAACTTATACGCTTCTTACTACAGTGTTGCAAAATAACAAATTATGGGAAGCGACCACAATGCTACCAAGGATTCATTTCTTACAGTAGGTTATCTCCGGTGAATGTATCGATGTGGAGCCAACAAAGCTAGAGGCTATGTAATGTTCCCCAAAATTACCAAATAATTTTTTTTTATTAGGGACATTAATTCTCTTTCTTTACAAATAACAGATTCAAAGGATGCAAGGATAATTTCAAAGTGCAGTCATTATCTCTATTCAACTCTCTTTGGCTTATGTTTCCTACCTTGTTTATAATTCCTAAAGTTACTCATGTTACATAGTAGTCATATGTATATCTAGGGATAACCTTATCAATCCTATCCCTTTCAAATTCCTTGATATTTATATCATCAACAGGAAGTGTTAGTAGTATCCCAAAACAAATCCTTACTCCTTGTAACATACATTCTAGTATATATATATATATAGGTACATATCCATCTATGTATATATAATCTCCTAATTATTAACTCTCTTTATATGTGTGTTTACATACATTTAAATGTATCACGCTTAATATGTTCATAACTTATATTCTAGGGTATGAGTATTTCAGTTGGGTAACTTTCCAAGATCTCGACAACCTTCGTGTTTCCTTTTTGGATAGTATTAACATGTAAAGAAAATATACCATGTCACATGTAATAAACGAATCACAGCCTACATATCATTCTCATGACACAAGACACAGTCTTAAAGTATATGTGATTTTTGGATTTTTAGTCTTAGTTTGGCCAACAAAGGAATATCATATGAATTTATCTCTTGGTCCACTTGAACGTTAAATGATTTGTTCGTATCTCTTCAAATTCTAAGGGTAACATCCTTCCTTATGAGTTGTGTAATGATAATCTGACCGATTGTTACACTCTAACTAAAAAGATGTCTTAACTTTGTTAGTTACAATGTAAGGTTATGAAACCTCTCCCTCCTTCACATTAAATCGACATGAGAAATGAAGGTGGGACTGTCAGGGTCGAATTGAATCCTCCATCCAATTACTTAATGGAGGTCTACACAGGGTCCCTTCCGAGGCCTTTCACCTGGCCTTTGTTTCCAGTGTAGAGTAGGCCACCTCAAAATCATCACATGGCATGATATAGGTTCATTAATTGTTCCCATTCTTAGCTTCTAGAAGGGTTTAGTTAGGTTTATTCTCTCCTTTCATATTTTTCACTCTACATAACCTTTCCAGGATGACTATGAAGAGTCGATCTGGTGTATACGACATGGAGGAGATTCATCCTAGCGAAAATTAAGAACAGATAATTGGAATGCTAACATGTCACCCTCCTTAAACCGGGTAAGGATACTTGTCCATCAATTTGTTTTAAAACCCTTCTAAAAAATTCTCGGTGCTCTACCTTCTGGTCTACGACTTCAACAATTCATGCACAAGCATTTTCAAGATTAATGCATATGAAATTTACTCATAGGGTTTCTTTTTTTTTATTCTCTATGACTTGGTATTGGGTCTCTGTGAGACCGTGTGGGAGTTTTTAGTCTAGAAAGTTGGTTTAGGGGTAAAGACCACATTGTGTGTTGCATGCTATACTCTATTCGAATGACAACAAATTTCCTTTTGATAAGATTTTATAATGTTTCCTTTCTTCTGTTGGGTACTGTTAGACTGGGTCTTTTACTTGGGAGTCCAACATTCTGTAGGTTCTCTCAAACGACTAGATGAATCTTACGATTGTAGTTTTCTTTTTAAAATATTTATGTATTTCCCATTCGGTGTATATATATATATACACACACACA
>SNQJ01S0059526.1:45962-67484 GCA_010110895.2 Picea sitchensis | reverse complement strand
AATGTCATACTACTAGGTACCCATGAACATAATGGGCTGGCTCGCGATGAGACCCCCCATCCTCTTGGCTAGGTCTTGTTTTGTTATTTTTCTTCGGGTCCCTCTTATTTCTTGTTGAGAGGATTTTTATTGCCTTCTTGGGGATCCCTGGGTGAAGCATCTGTAGGTTTCATTTTTTTATGGCTTTTATCTTTTACCAGCTTCTTTTACCTTTTGGGCCTTTAGCCCCTTCTTCCCACGATATAAGGTGTAACCCTGCTAACATATCATCCTAATGTCCGGACTAAGGGAATGGAGCATATGAGTGGGAGATAAGATGTAAGAGTGATGATATGATGGGAGTGGACGATGGCCTTTCAAATTTCCCTCTGGTGGAAAACCAAAAGCTATGAGTACAAGCTTTCTAGGGTACCCTGTCAATCCCCCCAACCCTGGTCAAGCGGGTTGATGTAAGATCCAAGAAGTTGTTAGAAATAAAAAGAATTTGATGCATATATCTAAAGGTTATAATGATCAAATATGACACATACTATGATACCTGGACCAATTACCTCATGGAGCAAGAGTCTTCTCCGATACAAGTCCAAGCCGAAGGTGATGGATGCTGCTGCTGTTGACAGGATAAGTCTGATGAAAGAGAAGAAATATGGGCCCTCCAGGGCCATGCTCAGGTCAATCCTACTCTTGGTACTCCATGTCTAGGACCTGTGGGCCTCAAGACATGATCTCCTAGTTATCCCTAGAAATCTGGGATAACAGTACCTATCCGTCGGGTATGGTCCTGCACATCAAAGGCTACGCCCTCGATGGGCTCATTAGTCATATGGATCATGGCAATGTCAATCACATTTCAGCATTAATATTATTAAACACATGCATAAAATCCCTAATACATCAATCAATAGCTCAAAGACATTACACATGCCTGCAATACAAGTCTGGGGAAAAGGACAAGGATTCCTATTGGCCTAGTGTCCACAGAAAAAGGCAAGTTCCTAGAAAGACCTCTTCCAAGCCATGTAAGTGGGTGGTGTCGTCAAGGGATGTCCAAGCATGTGGGTGAAATGATGGCCAAGGGTGAAAAGATGTTACCTGTGGGTGCCTTTGTAGAAGGCGAGTTGTCCCTATCATGGATGCATTTTTTCCAAGCCCATTCTTTCCTTTATTATTTTTGTTCTCTTATTGCTTTTCTTTTTCTTTTTGTTCAAGAGCTAATCGGGGGATACTGCCCTGGTGTGGTGACTAGTGGTGGCAGCGTTACCCACAAGTACTTTCATAGAAAGGAAAGGCTGGCTTGTGATGAGACCCCCTTTCCCTTGGCCATGCAACCAAGAGTCACTGCCCTGGCGTGGTAACCAGTTGGTGGCAATGTCATACTGCTAGGTACCCATGGACCTAATATGTTGGCTTGTGATGAGACCCCCTATCCTCTGACTAGGTCTTGTTTTATTATTTTCTTCTGGGTCCCTCTAGTTTCTTGCTGAGAAGCCTTTTATTGCTTTCTTGGGGATCCCTGGGTGAAGCATCTCGAGGTTTTATTCTTAGGCTTTTATCTTTTACCAACTTACTTTTACCTTCTGGGCCTTTGGCCCCTTCTTCCCATGAGATAAGGTGCAATCCTGCAAATAGGTCAACCCAATCCATAGACAAGGGGAGTGGGACAAATGAGCGGGAAATAAGATGAAATTGTGGTGCTATGATGGGAGAAGACAATGGCCTTTCAGAAGTCCCCCCAAGTGGCAAACCAAAACCTATGGACAAAGGCTTGCTAGGACACCCTGTCAATCCCCCAAAACATGGTCAAGTGGGCAAATGTAAGATCCAAGCAGTTTTTTAGAGATAAAAGGAATCATATGCATATATTTAAAGGTTTTAATGATCTAAAGTGACACATACCATGATACCTGGACCAATTACCTGATGGAGCAAGAACCCTTTTTGATACAGGACCAAGCCAATGGTGATGGATGCTACTACTGCTGACAAGATAAGGATGATGGAAGAAGAAAAGGTGGGTCCTCCAGGGCCATGCTCAGGTCAATCCTTCTCTTGGTACTCCATGTCTAGGACCTATGGGCCTCGAGACATGATCTCCTAGTTATCCTTAAAAAGTGGGGATAACACTCCCTCTTACTCTTTCTTTTGAAATTTTTATTCCCCTTCCCTCTCTTTTTCTTCTCTCGCTCTCTTCCCCTCTTTCTCCTTTCATACTTTTTATGCTCTTCCTCTTCCTCTTTCTCTCTTCCGGTTTAAAGATCAATTATCCCAAAGGGAAGAACTAAACAACTAAACTAAATTTCAACCTTAGTTTTTCTTTTCTCGAATGAAAGAAATCGTGGGAAATCCTCAGAGTACTTACCCATATTTCATGGATGGTAAACAAGGTAAGCCAACTACCTCAATTACGAGGCCTCACCCCAAGGGAATCAAGAGAGTCAAATCCGTGACCGACAACATGCATGAAACCTCACATGTGGCTCTAGACCAATTGAGCTAACCCTCGGGGCTAAATCTCAACCTTAACTATTTAAATTAAATAATAATTTTTAATTATAAAAATATTAATATTAATAATACTAATTACCAATTTATTATTATTCCCCTAAAATAAACCTTATTTCACTATTTATGTCACAGTTAAGTTGATATCAATAAACACACCCATTACTCAATAGTGAAAGATATTAATGTAATTAGCCCCTTTAATTCTCTTTGTCTACTGCATTGTACTCCCCCTCCTACTTTTTACATCTCCAAGCAGATACATTGGCATGAGAGGAGGACACAATGGTATTGGTTATGGTGTGATAGTTGGTTTGTATTAATTATAACAACCACGAGCTGAATTCATTCCATAAGTATTGCGTTAGTTGCATAGAACCACCCCTCTAAATACCATCTTCCTTGACCAAAGTGCCTTTGGATATGTTGATGTCATGCATTATTTTGAATGCTCATGCCAAGTTATGCATACATTTTATTCCAACAATATTTTGCACTTACCTTCATAATGTATTGTTGTAATACATCTATAGATCATATGGCTTCCAATAGAGAAGGATTGAATGATGATGTCCAATGCAAGAGAAGAGTAGAGGAGCACTTTATAATAGTAGGTAAAGAAAAAGTAGTTGATGAATGCAAGTACCCCTAGTGAGTTGTAATTATGTACTTTATGATCATTATATAATATTGAAATATATGCATTAATTTTATGAAGAGTTGCATTTATGATTCTAATTGTTAGAAATAATATTTTGTTTTCTATTATAGAAAAGTTTAATGAAAAAAATTGGAAAATTTTGGAAGGGGATAATGTTAGGCAATGGATCACATGTATATGGGGATGGCATACTTGAGATGGGATCAAGTTCGATGAATCTTAGTCGTAGTCACTCTACACATGTTAGCCATGGTACAATTTATCCCCACATTTTTCAATTAATTTTAGAGTGTACATTATATTATTAGTTGGATGCATTGTACTGCATTTTCTGTGGTACTTATTTATTTATGAAATGCATATCATTGCTTGAGTGTAGGACATAGAAATGATAATGAACTAAGGCAAAGACCCATCTTAGGGGAAAACCACATGAATCAAGACATGAATATGTACACTCTGATTTAAGAAGAGAGATCCTAAAATATGGAAATGGCTTAATTTTCCATAGAGAATTTTTTTATAATGTCATTAGGGAGTGGTCAAATTGTACAACAAACTTTGGAGTGAAATAAGTAATGAAAGTAAGCAACTCATAGTGCATCATCTATGTGCAAGGTTCTCAAACACACAATTTAGTGAAATTTAGTGATAAATGGGTCCTTCATAATTTCTTGGACACCATGAGGAAAAAATACCAGAAATATATTCAAATTACTCTTATTTTAATCATTCATGTTTTTAATCCTTTATCTTTTCTGTTTCAATATATATATTTATTGAATTTTACTAGTTGCTTTCATTTTCTATGGTTTCGAACAAATTCAAGAAGTTCATCAATAATCTCCGTAAAGTGGAAAAAAAAGAAGCAAACCAACGGATATTGTTGAATATGATTTTCAAAACATCCTTAAGAACTTTGAAGAGGATCATGGTATCTCATGTAAGAAGGTAGCATGAGGAGTAGACCCTCATGCACATCGAAAAAAGGCCACAAAGACAACAAATAATATATAATTAATTGAATTATCAATTAAAATTTGTATATAAATCATTTGATTTCAATTGTTTAACTTCTACATAACCATATAAAATAAAATAACATTGTTTATTGTTAATTAGCTAGTTGCTTAAGCTTTAAGCTTTTAATTATTTCTTTTGATATGCTTTTGAGTGATCTAGGAGCCGTATTCACACTTTCACATTCTTTTTTTTCTCTAATGTTCTATTTTAGTAACATTGTCCTACTTTTGTGATCATTTGTTGAACATTGATAAATTCAACATATATTAGGAACATGCACATATTGACACAAAAAAATAAAATGTGCACATTCTACCAATTAAGTAGGGAGTTCCTCAATTACAAGCCACTTCATAATTTAATCAATATAATTTCATTTATTATAGTATACATGAACAATGGTAGCTAGTAAGGTGATGATATACTAACTTCATACATGCCATTATTAATTATGGTTTTCTCTTATTACATACAATTAAATGATTATAGTCTCGAGCCAATTAAGGATGAAATAAAGTATGCCCAAGTATGCCCTCAAGCATGGTTATGAATGAATGGGGGAAGTTTAATATCCCGTGCCTTTGGTGATTAAAATTTAATTGTGTTATTTTTTTTGAACTGATATATAGTTGGAAATATTATTTAATTAATTGCGTTATTATATTCTTCTAGTATGATGATGATGGGAGTGGTTAAAAGGAATTAGAGGGCATTGACAATTTTTTTAACCTACATCTACTTTATTACATGTATAAATGTTAGAATTATTTATTTTATTAAACTCATGTTCTTTTATCATGTTCTTATAGAGTGAAGATGACGCGGGCTTGGAAGACGAGCAGGGCATCAACCATAGTTCAGTGAAATTTTGATAGAAAATTCATTTCATTATGTATAGATAAATTTGCATGCAACGTTGTTTATAAATTTGACATTTCCCTAGGGTGGTAGTGTACCACTTGTTACTAGTAGAAAAAAATGCATGGTTATTTTCTAATTTAATTTGAAATTTCATAATTGTATTTATGTATACATGGATTTTTTCTTTTCATGGCGTGAAATTGATTTGATGTTAGTACATAAACTATATGCTTACTAATAATCAATGTCATCATTGTTTAATAATTTTTAAAGTAATAATTACCATTATAATAATACTAGTTGTAATAAGCTTGATGGGCTAGCTTGAGTGGTAGAGAGTTGTGAATATCAATCAGGAGGTCTTAGGGTCAAGTACTCAAGCTGAATGCCTCTGCATATGTGGGCCTCACACAATGTCCCTACTTGGTTAGTGTACAATGTTCTACGCGTCTTGCTTTATGATGGGTATTGTTCATGTGTTTTCTTCTCACCCATCAACTAAAGTGATTTCGATTCACACTTAATCAATTGAAGACCATATTTTTAAATTTGGAAAGTTCCATATGACTATCACCTATTGATCATGAAGACCCAACAAGTTTTTAAATGTTAGAATCATCTTATGGTGTTGTAGTTCTTCTTCAACGAGGCCAATGGGGATGTTTCTATTTTTAACAATATAAAAATACCAAAAATAAGGAAATTTGCTATGATTATCCTCTCATTAGATAGCCTTACATGTCAACTTCATCCAACATTTTACATAATAAAAAACATAAGTCATATGCCCGAGATACCACCATTTCCCCCCTTCATTTTTGGCATTTCCCCCCTCCATTTTTGGAATTTTGACTAATTGTTATCTCTACCCTCATTACTCTACCCTTACATTACTTACCCTCACTCTCCATACTTAGTCATTTTCCTTACTCCCCATACTCCATTTTCCTTACCCTCCACACTCCATACTTATTCATTTTTCTTGCTCTCTTTACTCCATACTTAGTCATTTTCCTTCCTCTCTACTCTCCATACTTAGTCATTTTCACTACTCTCCATATTCCATACTTAGTCATTTTCACTACTCTCCATATTCCATACTTAGTCATTTTTACTCTCCATATGCCTTAATTTTCCTTACTCTCTATATTCCTTTACTTAGTCATTTTTCATGAATGAGGATGCGGGAGACCCCCCTTCACCCATCCCTTGACCTCCCACAACTCTCATTTCCACAATCCTCAATTTGCACCTGCATTTTCGTGTCACTCAAATTGCACCCTCATGACTTAGATAATTTTACTGTGTTTTACACTTATGTTTATTTTGAAAATTTTAATGTGGAATGTAGGAGCTCGCAAGTCATTTTTTACACCACATAACCCCCAACCCAAAACCTCCCAACACTTAGAAATTTTTACTAATTCACCAAAACATTTCCCTATTTCTATGCAATCCTATTTTTCGATATTATTAATATTATTCATCATGTTCCTATATTATTTATTATCCTAAGTTTACTCCGTCCATTTTCTTTGGCACACCTACCAATGAAACACGACATTAAAATGGACGTATCTCTAGGTGACACTTGGAAGGCATTGGTTGGACAAAGATGACTTGACAATGACTTGGCATGATGGCTGGGTGATGAGGTGATGATCAAAAGTTACACTGTGAACAACTCTCATTTCCACAATCCTCAATTTGCACCTGCATTTTCGTGTCACTCAAATTGCACCCTCATGACTTAGATAATTTTACTGCGTTTTACACTTATGTTTATTTTGAAATTTTTAATGTGGAATGTAGGAGCTCACAAGTCATTTTTTACACCACATAACCCCTAACCCAAAACCTCCCAACACTTAGAATTTTTTACTAAGTCACCTCAACATTTCCCTATTTCTAGGCAATCCTATTTTCCGATATTATTAATATTATTCATCATGTTCCTATATTATTTATTATCCTAAGTTTACTCCCTCCATTTTCTTTGGCACACCTACCAATGAAACACAACATTAAAATGGACGTATCTCTAGGTGACACTTGGAAGGCATTGGTTGGACAAAGATGACTCGACAATGACTTGGCATGATGACTGGGTGATGAGGTGATGATCAAAAGTTACACCATGCACAAGCTATGCAAGGTTTCATGGCTCTCCCTAATTCACACACAAACACTATCGATGAAATTTCTTTATAAATATATTATGGATACCCTCCCATAATTCATGTGGGATAAGTAAGGCAGATTTGCAAATCAAGGGCCAAGATTCATATGGAGAATATATCAATGATTGCCAAGTCTCTATCTTCTGGAGGCCATAAATTGAGTTCCCAATGTCCCAATTGAGAAAATGAGAGCTCGTTGGAAATATCACGACATTAAGAACACTATGGAAATGGTTTCAATAGCTGGAATGTTAGTTATCATGCCCTAAAAATAAAAATATAATCGTGACTATTTCTACCTTGGAAACATATTATTTAAAAAAAATTGATTAAAAGGAATCTATGAACCTCTAAAAGTGTGTCATAATTGAGAGACAAATATAAAAGTTCATATTTACCAAAGGGATCTTAGTTCATTGCACAAAAGGGAAAACAAAACTAACCGTAAAGTAATTCCAAGAAGATGAAGAGAAGATTATAAAAGAAGATGTGAAATTCATTCTGTTAGAGTCCTATATTTCATAGTATCACTTGGTGATTGAAATTTCTTCCCCCAATCATTTTGCATGGTAAATAATATTTCATTCCGCAAATGATTTCCCAAAGGAAAAAAGAAAAATAAAACATAAGCAGGGTTTGCATTTCAAAAATACCCCTTATTTGTTTAATTTTGGTTATTTTAGCTTAGGAAAATAAAAGTCATGGTGTAAAATGGAAAAAATAAAGCTTAGCGCTACCCAACACATATTTTTTATCCTAAGTTACTAGTGGAAAAGACACTTCGATGTGTAGTGGGTAATTCCTGCACATATTGTCAGAGGCGACATCCATCATCTCCCATATTGATGGTCCTCAATGCATTTTAGACCCCCCCTCCTAATACTACTTACCGCCTACCCCCCCTCTGAAATCTTCCAAACCACCACCCGATACCGTCACCTCCCGCTTATACTTCCCCTCTCACCACACATCACCTTTCCCCTCATTCTCGATACCGTCCACCTCTCTGCCTATCCCTATCGCTTACACTCCCACATCTACTCATCCCATCTCCCTATTGGACACTTTCTCATACGTCATCCTATTCGTAACCAATCACATTTCCCCCCATGACCGTTTGGCCAACAACTATCCCATAACGATCTCACGCTGAGGTAAGGTGTCAAACTACCACCACCATCACCCACCTTCAACTACAAGATAATTCCCAGTAAATTTATTCAAAGGTACAGATGGAAAAGAAACCAGTACAAGAATAGTAAGAAAATTGTGTGGATTAAAAAAACATGGCATGAAGACACCTGTCAGTTGAAGATCAACAATCAATCACCAATTTCATATACTAATGCACGATTTTATAGAAGTATCCATAGTCACCAATCAAGACCAACAACTACGTAGAAGTCAAAGACAAATCATCAACAACCTCCATCAAATCACCAGGAAGTTCCAGGATCCAAGCATAATTCATCTACAAGCTCCAGCCTTTGAGTCACTTGGAAATTTGTTTCATAGTGATTGCATCTAAAGTTTATTTTTAGTCAATCAAGTCAAGCACCTGAAATCCAAACCGATCTTAAAGATTCCTAGAATTTTTGTAATTAGAGATATAGTTAGATAAAATAAATCGTGCTCATTTATGACAGGATCCTTTGTAAACAAATTATAAATACTTCCCATTTCAAAGTATTATGGGTTGGGACTTTTTTGAAGGTTGGGACCTATTCGTAGGATAGGATCAATATTGTAGAGCAGCTCACAAAGCCTCCTTTGATCAAATGTCAGTAATACAGTGCAACATTACATGATTCTTGTGTCAATTTTCATTGGTGAAGTACCTTTCCCTATAAATTTATTCTTTCTGTCACCACTACTTCTTTCTACATTCTGAATTATTCTGAGAAGATAAAGAAACATAATTTGTGCTAATGTACACTCTGTCTCTGGCTTGGAATAATTTCTGTGTTTTTCACTGAAGATTGAAAACAAAATTCTTAGTTTCTCTGTTTTTAATTGGATTTATAGACATTTTCCATCTCTTCCATACATTAAATCTTTGAGGATCTAGTAAATTTTCCTATCCTGCCCTGCAATCCTAGCCTGTTAAAACTTTGTCTTTGATCAATCCAAATCTGTGACTCCATTTTCCTAATGGCCTTCCCTTGCTGTTCTAACCAAACAATTAAAAAGCAAACAAACAAACCTTGACCTATCATAAATAGCCTAAAATTTTAGAAGAACATAGCTAAATTAGATAGAGAGATCCCTCTCCGAAGTTGGTAGGGATATATCCTAGCTTCTAAAGTGGTTTTGTGGTTATCTCTGTCAATTTCTTCCTCAACCTAAGAAATTACGGAGTGATAACACATTCAAGGGACACAAAGAGTTCTTTCCATCATAGTAAGTCAAGTAGACACTTCACAAAGATCTTTGCCTTCTTTTCCTCTCAGTTAGTGGTCATCCAACCTTTCTTTTTTCATGATTTGTGAATACCAGAGGTCAATTCATAACTATTTTTTCTCTTTTCTTCTAGGTATATTCATTTATTGGTCCATGAGATCCCCATGCTAGTCCATTTAGGACAAATGCATTGACTTTCAATTGTTATAAACTTTTACAAACATTTGTTATTTTTCAAGGTTCTCAGATAACTATTCAAGACATTATACTAGTTATTTCTCATACTTTGAGTTTTAAGCATGAGATTTCAAGTGTGTGTTTATCAAATTCTTTTTGATTTTTAATTGAATGATCACGTTAAGTTCTCTGTATATGTGGTCCTTATATTTCCATTCTGCTAAATGATGCACTCTACTTTAATTTATGCTATGAAGAAAATTTCATCGTGTGAGATTACTTATTCTATTGGTTTATAGTCTTGTACAATATCAAGTGAATATTTATTTTCAAGAATAAGACTGATCCTGTCTCGGGAACTTTTATATTCTTGTATCTTATTAATGAAATAGGAGTACCACCTCTCTAAAAACAAAAGAGGATCGTGATGTTATCTTTAAGACATTGAACAATCTTTCAAATCAATAGGTACCATCCTCGAAATGAGGGGAAGTTCCTATGGGTTTCCTAATGATGTATTCTCCAAGGAAAAAATAGTTATAATAAATAATAAATACTAATTAATAATATAATTAAAATATTTAATTAATTAATTAATTAATGTATATTTCAGTGATTACAATTTATCAAATTCAAAGTTGGGTTAGGCCAAGGCTTGAATAATTACGAACATTGCTTTAAAAATTATCCTAAAACTATGAGCTCAACAGGGAATCCAAAATATGCAATTATTTGGGGAATCTCATATTGTTATTAATTGGATGACATGCTCTAGTAGAAGATAAAATCAAGTTCCATCCCAAATATTTGATGGGATTAAAAACTCCTTTAGCATTTTAAACTCATTAGAATTTCATCATGTATTCATAGTACTTAATAAGGAAGATGATGCCTAATCCAAAGTTGGATTACAGATGGATGAACATATAAGGTTATGGATTAAAGTCAAGGATGGTGGTTATTTTTAGGCACACCACTTCAATATATTCTCTTAATTCCTTTTTTTCCATCTCTTATTCATATGAGTTTTTTTTTTCTCATGATCGTAATTATCCCTAAAGAAGCTATATGAAATGACCCTCTTTTTCGCCTTTAGCTAACATACACACTAACCCATTTTTTTTTTAACAAAGATGGAGTTTTTGTATTTAATTTGTGACAGTAAAACTCCTCAAGTTTTAATGCTTCTTCACAGTTTTCTAATTAGTAGGAATCAAAAATTTAAATTTTTCTCCTTCAACAATAGAGTATGCAGGTAGCTTATGATGAATCATGGGCTAAATCCCTCTTCTATATGTTTTTCATCTACAAGTTTTTGTAGTTGCATGGTTAATCCAAAATTGTTATAAATATTTGAACTTTGATATTATTTTTTGCAAATCTACTTTGATACTAAAAATTATTGGGAGAAGATGTATGTATTGAGTGCAAGTCATCATAAAGAAGGAGCATCCATATCTTTTTGGACTTTGATATTATTTTTTGCAAAATCTATTTTGATCCTAAAAATGAGTGCGAGAAGATCTATGTTTTGAGTGCAAGTCGTCATAAAGAAGGAACATCCATAAATTTTTGTTTGAGAATTAATGATTCTCCAACAATGCTTTGGCATATACCAAATGTATTATTTTTTTTATCTCGAACTCGTAAATTATGATTTTTTTTCCAGGGAAAAAATATTTTATGAATTGATTATTAATTAAAGAGTAGCAATTAGTAATTTACATAAAAGCGATGCAAAACATAAAACTGGTAATCCAAATGATGATGCAAAGGGTAAAACTTCTAGAGCAAATCATGCATTTTTCATTTTGCATCTTAAAAGTGATGCAAAGGATGACACAAAGTTATTACAACATAATCAATGATGCTATCTGTATGACACATGATGCAAAGCACAAGTTAATCATGTAAACCTTAAGACCACGCCATTTTATCCGCATGTTGTGTTGCCACTTGTGTTAGCAATTACGACAGAAATTTCATTGCATGATGCAAACAATGATACCAAAGAGAATCAATTGCTAGCATACACCAATTTTTGTGAAATAAATGATAACACCTCCTAATGCATCACCATTTGCATCATGAAAACCATAAGGAAAGCGAGGGGGGTGGTACTGTATGGAGCCGGAGGGCACAAAGTTTTTGATTTCTATTGGAATCTAGGAATCACCACTAATAACAGGGCATAAGCCTATGCTCTGTACCAAGGCATTCAATTAGTCAAGCAACGACAAATTTCTAGATTCAATATAATTGGCGACTCTAAAAACTTGATTATAATCTTATTTTTTGACTCCATGCCAAAGGATATTCGATTAAATAAACTAATCGACTACATTGGCCTCTCAATAAAAAACCTACAAGTGAATTTCTTCCATGTGGTTAGACAATTCAACACCGCAACAGACACAATGGAAAATCTAGCCATAGGCAAACCCTAAGACCATATGGGGGTTGGAGAATTGGAGTTCCATATTTCTCCCCCATGATCATATGAATAAACCCTTAAAATTGCAACCCCCCACCCCTGTGACCAAAGGAATAAGTCGTCATTTCAACATTCCTTACATGTGTTCTAAGGCTAGATGTGTGGATAAGGGCTTAGACACTTCAACATGCAACGATATTTGTGTATCGAGATAAGAACACAAGAAGGTGATGCTGATTTCATTAACTCATACCTAAGGTGGATATCTCATCTACGTGTGGCGTATTCCTCCCAGTACAATTGCAAGAGCGCAAAAATAGACCTAGACTTCTCAGTTTTGGCCCCAAATCATGGAAATGCACGTACATTATAGTGGGAGAATGTCATTCTGGTAGCAGATGTCAGCTTGAGAATGGAGAAGGCGACAGGGAGCCAACGAACTTGGTTAAATTATCTCTAGGTACAATCCGGTTCCATCTATGATCACATCAGGCTTTGTACTCCAGGATAAGTCATGATGAACAACAAAGGTGACATAGCAAATAAAAATGTGAACAGGGTCGCCATTTGGATGAATTCATCGACAATTTGGTATGAAATTATCCCTCCGGGTAGGCTCAACATTTTCGCAACATCTAGCACTTATTCCTGTTGCATCTCCATTTTATCTCGGGGGTCTAGGACTCTCGGTCCCAATTCTATCCTCAATTCGTTTCAAGCAATTTGCATGAGTGAGAAGGTTTCCCCACTGGGAAAATACATGGACCCACAAGCTCCTAGGAAACGTATGGATAGTGAGATGGAGGTCAACGACTCAGAGAGCCACCGAAGAACGTTTATCAAAATCTATGCACTCAATTCAACTGTCTCATATGCACTGGAAAACCTGGTACAACATCGAACCTTAATTGGGCACCTCCAAGAAAAAATATAAGCACTAAGGAGCCAGAATGAGGACATTCAGAGGAGACTGGAGTAGAGAGAGGGATCTAGAGCTCAACAAACTTCAGTAGACAACACCTGAATCGTGTCCAAAGCATCAATAGATCAAATTCCCGATCTTAATGATCCTCTAGATGAAGAACATAACAAATAGGGTTCCGGGCCTCCAAATTGGATCTGGTAGAAGACTTAAAAACTCCTTAATTACTTATGTTTTTCCTCTGTATATGTATTTTTGGTATATATTACTGTCTATACATTGTTCAAAGTTGTAGCAGTGTTAGAATTTGGAACAAAATCAAGAACAAGCTAGATTTTTGTTGGGAAACAGACTTAGTACAACCATTTTTGGACAACTTTGTAATTCCAAATCTCATCTTTTGTATCTCAGTGGTCTTGACCACATCTTTTTAATGGAAAATATTTACCAGTTTTTGTAAAAAAAATAGAAAACCATAAGGAAAAAAAAAGAAAAAAGAAAAAAATGCCTAAGGATATTGATTGTGATGTTATGGTACTATATTGTAGTATTGAGAAGGTTGAAAAGAAAGGTTTTTTATATGAGTACTTGTGTAGGGAATTTGAGCTATGTTTACTATACTCATTCGATTTAAGTTTTAAATCTTTGAAGAACCTTTTTGGAGTAGATGGTTGGTAGAAAAGTGAAAGATATTGCAACAAGGAGGCCTAAGGCAAGTGACTTCCATGAAAATCAAAGAATAAAAATTATGCATGAACATTTGATAACTAAGGAACGAAATAAGAGGAAGCCGTTGAATTGAAAATGGGAATGATTGAAAAGATTTCCCTAGTGGATTTGCCAAAATATAGAGTAACTATTAGAGCGAGGCATCGATCTATGGAATAGTTGGCCCAACCACTAGCAAAAGACTAGATGAAGGGAGTGGAGTTGCCACTTAGTTATTGAAATCAACTCAGAGTCCTTAGGGAATATGATGAAAAAGGGGAAGTTCTTACCTCGAGTTGTTTGATTTTATAGAATACTTTGATTAGGATTCCAAGTTATCAATAAAAACTAGAAAGAGGAACAAAACTAGAAATCATGACAATGCCATTTAATTAAATTATGTGTTATAGTTAAGAAAAGAAAAAAGACAACCAAACTAGAGTGAAGAGAGGGAAAGAATGGATGTTGCATAGGGTAAAGAAGACATAAATCACCTATTGAATACCCACCAAGCACTAAGCTTCCAATGACACTCTAATATGCCAAGATTCTCCTACAAAACACTTGGAAAACCACCTCTTAAACAAAACGATATGTACACAACACAATATCTACCATGAAAATAAGAAGAAAGACATTAGCAAGTATGATACATTAAGTGTGCCTTTAGTTTTTAGATACTTTCCCTATATCTAGTGTTCTTATATCCCTCCTTGAGATGAGATTAAATAAGATCAAATGAAACCCTAGGAAGGAACCCTAGTTCCAAACTAACTTATGTGATAAAAGGAAAAAAAACAATCCAATAAAAATAATGAATGTGTGAGGGAAAATGTTTTCTAGAAGTGAGTTGGTAGAGACTTTTAGGCCAAGTAGCCCAATATCTTGAGAAGTTGGTTAGGAATATTTTGATCACAAATTTGATAGAATTGCAACGCTTTATAAAATTAGAGAAGGGGCCTAAACATGACAAAAATAAGGATTAACTTGTACACAAGAAAACAACACAATGGTCTCAAGGGAATGAAAACTAACTGTTAAGAAAAATCCACACTTTGGGAGTATTCATCTGCTTGTTTGATCGATGAAACATAGGTGTTCCAAGTACCACACTTTTTTCATCCAAAATAAGATATTTGGTTGGCGAGTTTGATAGTGTGCATGTGACAGTGATAGTTTGACTACACAACCCACATATAATGTGGAAAAGGTAGAGCAATAAAGGGGAAAATCAAAGTTGACCTACTAAACCCTTGTATACATCCTCCAATGGATTTGAGAACATTGGATTCATCTCAAAGACATTTCTAACTAACCAGGGGACCGTTTTATCATTGGGAATTGAGAGAATATAAATGCCTTAGAAATTTCACACTCCTAGATAATTGGTAAGGGATTGTGTATGATAATAACTACGTGAAAATTTTATACACTACACCCATGGGTCCAAAAACAAATCATTTGATTTATTTACTGCTATGGTTTTTCATTATAATTCCATGAATGGTGAATGTGATCATGATGGTACCACCCAAGGCTCCTCATAAGTTTGTCTTGAAAGTTTACCATAAGGTAATAACAACAACCGTGAAGAAGTTCCCATAGATATTACACTTTTAATATGAAGATGTATGAAGTACATATAAAAAACATACACTCCTTGGGTACTTTGTCAATCATATACCTCAAGAGGTCATGATTAGGTCCTCAAACAAGGAGGTATGGGAGCCACATGAATGACATTACCTAAACATTAAATCCTAACCAAGGGTTTTTTCCTCTTCTCCTACATGGAAGAATCTCATTGTGTTTCCATCACTGCTCGTAGACCCTATGTCTATAATAAAACCCTTGTTGTGTTCTCACCTTGGGTTGAGGGTTTTTATACTGACTATACTTCTTAGTTATCTTCTCATTTTTTATTTGTGCTCCCTAGCCTATATTACAATTTTGTCCTTTCCTTGAGCATATTTTTGCACCTATAGGAGTCTTTGTATACCACGGGCCACCCCACCTTTTAACCATATATCCAAGAAAAGGGTCTGATTGAGAATTCACCTATTGAAATATTTGAAAGCAATTGTCCTAATTTAGGTGAGGGCGAATATGATGAAATTACCCATGACATATATCAATTTTCCCAATGATTTATTCCTCTAGCAAAGCATGGATCATACAATATATAATTGTGCATCAATGGCTCAACTAGACTCTTTGGTTTCTCCTATTCCTCATGTTATCCTACTCAACCAAATCCCCAATATAATAATGATAGTGATGGAGGATGAAATTACGTTGTTTTTAATATCTCCCAAATAAATAAGTCTTTTGTATCCCAAAAAGTGCAACCTCCCAAGTTAATAACCCATGGGTGTTGGCACAACATAAACCCACAACCTCAACTACAAAGAATGATTTGTTGTGCCCCTCCTAAGAATCATA
Source organism: Picea sitchensis (assembly GCA_010110895.2). Lineage (NCBI taxonomy): Eukaryota > Viridiplantae > Streptophyta > Pinopsida > Pinales > Pinaceae > Picea > Picea sitchensis. The sequence goes on along the minus strand of SNQJ01S0059526.1, from coordinate 51,174 downwards.
TTCCAAAGGAAGAGGTGGAAGGCATGGTACCCACCTCTTCTACATCCCTAGGTGAACCCTTCCCTCAAGGAAACTCAACAAAATCCCAAGGTTTGTATCTTGTAGGATTTATTCCATACTTCTATGTTAAAAGGTATAATGACCTTGAATTCATATGAAATCTTGGCTAGGTTAGGTGAAATTGTTGACGAGGTGTTGTGCCCATACAATAACCTCCCAATTTTATTGTCTTAGCCTCTATCCAAGACAAGAAATTGAGCCCCCTTTTAATTCTTCCAACAGGAACCGTCACACTCTCTCCCTCATGAAAATAGTTGCGTCTAAGTTCTCCTCACCCTACCTCACCTTATCATTTCCATTTCCTCCTCAGATCACTTCCATACGAAAATCCACACTTTTGCAATTTCCCTCTTCATACGCTAACACATAGCACATCGAAGCGCACATCCTTTATTTCACCTCTAGATTGGCACGCCATTGATTCCTTGACCAATACATAAGCCACCTCCCTTTGCAATTGGCGGACGTGCTAGTGCGCCGTCGCTAAAATTCACTAACGCATGTCTTCCTCACCTATGAAGTACACATGATCAATACCAACACATTGGTAATGTTTGTGCATTTTTCATCACTACACACACTCCTTTCACTAGATGACCCCCTTACACTTGCACCATTGCATCACATTTCAGAAGCGTCCCTTTCTTTTGCTTCATTACACTGCATATCGACAAGGTTCACCTCTTCATCCCTGGAGCGCTTCCTATTGATAAGTTTCTCCCTCCTATCCTTGATACTTCAACTAAAGGATGTTGACCCCTCAACATTTCTAGGTGCATCGAGGATTATCTTCTCCCTCTCGCCAACACTAACTAGCTCAGCATGGCCCATTTTCACCTTGAGGCTTATCTCATCCCTCTCTCAGCCCAAATCCCTTCTTGCTGCACTCATTAGTCAATCTCCTTAAATTTCCAATGAATAAAATCTCCATGCCTATCTAGACAATTGGTCAATAATTGCCTATCTCACTTGGTTAACTTCAGATTGCAGTCGTAATCAAGTTTGTAGTTTTTCTTAGTGGCTTTCTTTGCACACGTGGTACTAGATTGTTTTATTTTTGTTTCTTGATGTTGTGACTAAATACTCATTGTGAAAGCATTGCCTAACATTATATAGGTTAAAAAAAACATCCATAGGTCTTGCGCTAGCTTTGAGATGCCATTGAATAGAAAATTAGTCCTTTCAACTCCTAGGCATTACTAAGTGCTCCGAATGTCAGTTGTTCGTTTTGGCGGGTTTATAAATTCATGCCACCAATGCATCAATACAACACCAATGAAATAACTAAGTCCCTATTCATCATAGATGACACGGGAAGTCAGAAAATCAATTTTGAGTGAAAGAGAAACAAATACGAGACTTGAAATTTCATTAAAAAATGTTTCTGAGCGTAATTTTTTGATGCCCGTCAAAGTGAAATTTCCACCCCTGAAACAAGCTAGTCGTATGATTCTCACCATTATGATTCAAATGCAACTTGTGGAATTGAAATGCGATGCCCAGAAGCTCCAGAACAAATCACCTAGAGTTTCTCGCCCGAACTGGCTATGTTGGTGATTACGCAGATGAGATGTTTGTATGACATGGTTCATTAGCTAGACGAAAGTGCCTATTTGCACTCCTTGCAATGCAAGAAATTACAATTGAATCAGAGACCATATGAGAAAGTTATGAGAATTTAAAGTGTCGTCCATTGACATTAGCACAAGGTTTCAGGTGATCAGTCAAGTGTCCTTGTTCCACTTCCATGTCGCCGCAGAAAACTAGGTGAGTAAGTTTGCCTTCTCCTCTCCATATTGTTAGTTATAACCTCAATAGAGTGTGACTGTACACTGCCAGCTGTTCTGGCCAGCTATACCAGTCGTTAGGATTTGTTATTTTCTTCTTGATTCAGTTGTTGGTTTTACTGCTTATATATTTTATCCTATAATCTAATACAATTGCGCGCTGCACATTCTTGTTCCTGATCTGTCTACTCTGTTTTCTTGTTTCTTGCACAGTTTTTTGTTTTGTCATGGTATCAAAGAGAATGAGGTAAGACTCTTCACATATCTTGGAGAGAAGTCCACTCAAAATATCACTGGAGACATCACATCGCGTGGAGGAAGCCCTGCAAAAGGAGATTCAAAGGACGAGCGTTCAAGAATTTGTGAAATCCTTTATCTAGGAGGAAAATGCAGAAGTAGCAAAGGATAATATACAACATCCATGTGATCACTCTACCAATGGTAGATAACCATCCAATTTTGAGGAAAGGGGTAAATCGATAATCAATTAAGTCATGGCTGTCATATCTCAGTGAAGGAAGATCGACGATGGAGAGCCATTACGAAGATCGGGAGGAAAATTAAAGAGAGTGCAGGTTCAGACTCCACAATCCCACAGGATTGTTGATCTTGCTATATCAACAGATCAATGGTGGGCATCCACCCTACAACATATGAGCATCTTTTCATTGTGGAGATCGGGAGGAAAATCAAAGCGCGAGCAAGTTTAAGCTCCGCAATCACTTGTGGTCGTCGATACTCATGGTCCATTTAAATATGATCGTCGATCTTACGAGGTGAGATTAACGCCCAAAGGATTAAGCTGAGGTCATAGCTCCTAGTCGCATGTAGATAAGACATAGGTTCTTCAGACTTCACATATTCGATGAATTTTCTGCAAGGATTGCAGAGGAGTCAAAATCTCTCGAAGTTCCGAAGCCCAAAAAAAATCCTGTCTGTCGACATGCAGAAGACGCATGTCGCCAAATCCCTTACTTTGGAGTCTTAACACTCCGTAGAGTTTGCGAAGTGAAGCATTGGAGCGAGAAGTTGCCGGAGATTGAAGTAAATCTCAACCGTTGATCTCGTTGGACACGTGGATGAAGGATCTGCCACTTTGTTAGTTCAGGTTTCGGGGAGACAATGATGCAGTGTTGTGAGGACTCTCGAAGGCCTGAAGGCTAGAGTTAAGCTTGGATGTCCAATCCAGAAGACACATGGACTGCTGAGATAAAGCCTTCATCACTTTGTATATTACGTCATTCCAGAGATTCGAGACTCCGAAGGTTTGCGTGAGTCAACAGACGGGAACTCCCGAAAGCCGAATTTTTAGAAAGGATCTTGGCCATTGGTTTGCCGAGCTCTAAGGGATATTAGATATGTACATGGTGGAAGGATTCGAAGCCCAAAGTACTAAATTGATTATGGGTCATTGATCTCTGATCAACGAGGACCGTTGATCTTTTCTCTTGTTCGAGACTTCACCCATTCGCCTATTCAGAGGATCTGAGGTTTTAAACCACTAAGAGCGCCTTGTTTTTAGCCTTTGGTCATATAAGGATTTAACACGAAAATTTGTTTTCGTTAAAAGGAAATAAACATTAGCTCTTGATTAAACTCATATAACTCGATTTTTCCATTAAATGGATACAGTCGATAAAGAACTTATCCCGAACAATCAAATCTAGCAAGATCGAAAAGTTAGAGCCCGGATTTGATATATGATAGGTAAAGAAGTGGCCTAGCCTGTGATTTTCGGCCCGAAGTCACGCAGAGAACTTAGTGGACCTGATTTTATGTGCAAGAAACATGAATAAGACCTGTTTGTTTGCATCAAGTGGTATCAATGGTAATTTTTTTCTGTTCTGAATGTTTTTTACAAAAATGGCCACCTCTAATAATTTAGGGCCAACACAAGGGCCAATTATTCTTGGGAAGAACTATGAATTTTGGTCTCTCAGAATGAGATCCGTCTTACAAGAACATGAGTGCTGGTATCCAATGAATGATGGCTAGGTAGAAACAGATCCAACAAATCTAGCTTCCATGAACAATCAAGATAGAACTGCTCAGGAAAAACAGAGGAAAAGAGAGAATAAGCCCAAGTTCTGGATTCAAAAGTCAGTGGATGACTCTATTTTATAAAAAATCACAGGTGTTGTTACCTCAAAAAATGCATGGGACATATTAAGAACAACCTACCGGGGAAATGACAAGGTCAAAACAATGAAGCTGCAGACACTGTGGACACATTTTGAGACCTTAAAAATGATAGAGTCTGAAAATGTTGATCAATTTATGACCAGATTCATGGGAATTGTAAAATAGATCAGTTTGATTGGTGAAGCCATACCCGATCAAAGAATTGTTGAGAAAGTCCTTAGAAGTCTTGCAAAGAAATTTTAGATGGTTGTTACAACTATCCTTGAATCCAAGGATCTGTCAAATTTTTCAGCAGATGAACTAATGCGTTCTCTGTTGTTACATGAGACCAGACTACATCTAGAAGATGAGTCAATATCCAATGCCTTCAAGACGCAATTCTCTTTCAGCGGAGGGAGAGGTAGAGGTCACATAGAAAGAGGGAGAAGTCCAAGAAATCATCACTCAGGTGAAGGTCACACACATCAAAATCAGAATCCTAATTTCTAGCCTCAAAGAGGCAGAGGGAGGAGATCAAATGAAAAAGTAAGAATACAATGCTATTACTGCAAAAAGTTTGGGCACTGTGAATCTGAATGCAGGAAGAAGCAAGCAAATCAACACTTAGGCAGAGAACATGTCTCAAATCATGAAGGATATGTTATAATGTGCTCATTTTACCTTAGACAATATCACTATTGTCACCCAACCATAGGATGAAGCCACCCTCCAAGCACCTTAACCTTGAAAGAGAACCATTCCGAAAGAAAACCCTAGGCTAGATAGCCAAACAAAGGGTGACACATCTTTCTCCAAGGATAACGCACCAAGCAAGAGCTGATCAGAGAGTCCAAACCATAACCAAGAGACAGTCCAAGCCAAAACCAAAATATGCTAGCTGCAGCAGCTGCAATGAAAACTCTCCTCCAAACTTGCACACAAACTGGCCAACTGTAGTGCGCACAAGTGCTTCTTCTGCAGTTCTGAGAATGCCTGCCAGAATGAAGACTGGCCTCCTATATTTATATTAAACCTGGCAAACTGCCTGGGCCGACTTCTCATTCTGGGTACTAATTCTTTAGTATATATTATTTCCTTTATCCGACTTCTTCTCTTGGAGGCTAATAACCTAATACAATTCATTCCGTTGAGTCGACTTGTCTTCTAGGGTTATTAACCAATCAATTAGGGTTTCTTCTTGCTTCCCGGTATATTCTATTCTCGTTAGGTTTACATGTGGAGGT